>OY744607.1:5581318-5701318 GCA_963556255.1 Allolobophora icterica | reverse complement strand
GGCCCAGCTTCTTCCGTAGATCTTGACGTCAGATGATGAGACGAAGACGGTCGGACAGGGAAATGCAGAGGAGAATCGTCAAGGGCGTCATCGCTGGTGAAACAATCAGAGGAGTCGGTTTGGAATGCCCCAAATACCTCATCGTTTTCGTAGAAACTCTGAGAGCGAATCGGAGACAAGGATTTGTCGAGAAATTCCGAGGACGAGGTTGAAGAAAGTTGTTCCGCTCCGTTGTTGGTCCAGTCGCCGTTCAGGTCCACGTCCGGAAGAAGTTCCGCGGAGGAACGATTCAGCGTTGGGTCTGCGTCGACGTTCCAGTCCGCCCTTGGAACCAGATGCCAGTTGCTGTGACGTTCTTTTGAAAGTTCAGCAAAGCGGCGAATGTGAACAGGGGAGGTGAGCGATCCATTGGTCTTGATCTTCGTCATGTTGCACAGTCGCGACGCGTTCTTCTTCTCGCTGAGGTTCTGACGGAGCTGCTTCTCCCTCTGAAGTTGCTGTTCGTAGTCCGTGCACATCTTCAGGATGTCGTCAAGCCCCATCGCCTCCTGCAGCTTCTTGTCCTGCTCCATGAGACGTTCCGTTTGAGCGACCTCGTAGGCCATCTTGATGTTGTGTTCCGCTCGACCGAGCTCGTAGTCGATCTTGAGGTCGCGTTCGCTTTCCGTCAGCTCCTCAAGGTCAAGGTCGTCGAAACTGTGGGAGTTTATATATCGCGCCCTGTCCGGAGGTCTTTCACGTGTCTTGTTTCCGAGTTGAGCATTCGCCTCTCCATTGGACTCGAGGTAGTGATTGGATGGCAGACCATTGGAGATTTCGTTGCCTGGGGAATCTTCTGGAATAGGGTTCTTAATGTCGATACCCGTCACCCGGAGTGGCGACATCTGGAAGGTAGATGGCAACACTTTGACCCCGAAGGCCTTAACGTGGGCCGAGTGACCCCGTTCGCTAAAAGATCTTTTTAACATGTTAATTCTCCGTCAAATCACGTGGTCGTATCACATAACACCTCATTCCTCACTGCAAGTTCAGTCACGTTGTGCTCAGTATCGACCCTCCAGCTAACAGTCCTAAACGAGTTGATCTGCTCCAGAAATTCAAACGTACTACTCAGGGAATGCAAAACCTAAATATATATTCCTGGTAGAAAGATTGCAGAAACGCCTAAGCTCCGCCTCTGTCGTTTTCGGACGGTGCCAGTCCCAAGCACGGACAAAGCAGAAGGGCAACGTCAACGACCCTAGCAGTCAAAAGATGTCGTTAAAATCTGGAAACTACACACAACTCGTAACTTACCCAGAAACCTCCTCTGCCTTGCACGAAACTCTTAAAAATTCACTGTACCATTTCTCCTATCGTCCACACGATTTTCAGTCTGAAAACAAAATCCTAAAAATTCCCAATAAATTAGAATTCCGAAACTAGCAAGAACTGAAAAGAATCTCCTTTTCCAACGATAGCACGCTTGTGTTGTCCGGATGTGAAGTAGCACTTTGAACTCAGTCGCGTCTCGGGAAGCCTTTGTCGAAATCGTAGCACGACTTTCGTGACCAACAGGAGAGAAGGAAGATCGGACGAAACGGTGTTACCATGGAAACCACACTGCCATGGCAACTTATCGTTCCTGAAAGAAACACGAAAATCATCAAGTGGCACCGGTTGGAATTTTCGGCTTGGAAGAAGTGAGTGAGTAAGAGCAAGAGCAAGAGCACTTACGTGGCACTTGCTCTTTACATGATGGCTGGTGATACACATGGATGCATGCACTTCACAAGCATACACACGCATACGTGCACATACGTACACATACAAACACTCACACACACACACACGCCTACACACACACACGCCTACACACACACACACACACACACACACACACACACACACACACACACACACACACACACACACACACACACACACTCACACACACATGAAGAGACACTAAGGCACACCCATACAAAGACTGACACACAAGCAGACATACACACGCACATGTTGCCATACACGTGCGCACTTACTGAGACCACATAGTTAGACAGACACACAAGCACACAAACACATACAAGCACAAACATCCTCTCTCTTTGTGCCGTCGGCTCTAGGAGCCCTAGCGATCGTCAAGCCACACAGTCTCCGTTGCCGTCTTGCTACTTCTCCCAGTAGCCCTTGAGTCGCGCTTTGGCCTGGGAGTCCCACCTCAGCGCTCCGGCCTGGGAGTCCCTCCATCCGCGACCATCGGCGTGGTTTGGTGTGTGGCATGACGATTTTCTTGGCATGATTAACAGGGGTGGTTTGCCATTGCCTTCCCCTGGTTTTGCCTGCCGTGCCCGTTCGTTCCCCCTCCTAGGAAGAGTACTTCCTAGGAAGGGTACTAACGGTCCGCACCACGAGAAGGTGGGCACGGAGGACTTTGGTTCACCAGCCCAGGTCGGGTCGGATCCGAGTCTACGCTCATCAGAGTCGTCGGTCAGGTCGCCTCCCTGCTTTACTCTGTACCAGAGTGACTGGTGAACCTTTGCGGACAAACATCCACACACACATGAATGCACACATGCAACAAGACAACTATATGCACACAGATGGAGGCAATCACACAGTCAAGCAGACACACATACGCATACACAGACAAAGATGCACACATACAAACACAGACATGCACTTGGAAGCACTTCAATCAAATGTCTGGAACCATTACACTGAATCACAGGGAACCAGCCTCCACCGACCCCCACCCCCAACCAACCACATGAAGATAACCCTCCCCAAACACCAACAGCCAAAAAATCAAAACCCACAAATCAAAAACCAAAAATCAAACACTAGTAGATTGTAATAAGCTCGGTACAAATCGTACATAAAAGCAAACTAAAAATTAAACATAGACACACATCCAGACATACGCATTACACAAGCATACGTAACTGAACATGCACATATAAAAGCACACATATGTACACACATACAACCCCCACACACACATACACATACATAAAGACATACATCTACACTTTCCAAATTGCTCTCTGTCTTACTACATAAATATACATACCAATATACACATGTACAGATGTACTTACATGTATGCATGCATGCATACATACATACATACCATACATACATACATACATACCATACATACATACATACACACATGCATACATACATGTATGCAAACATGCACATAAACAAACATACATAGTTACATACATACACACATACATATAGACATACATACAGACATACATACAGACATAATACATATATACATACAGACATACATACAGACATACAGACATACATACAGACATACATATACAGACATACATACAGACATACATACATACAGACATACATGCATGCATTCATGCATACATACACACTTACATATACACGCACATGCATACACAGTACATACAATGCCAACCTACCCTTGTTGCCTCGGGATTTAACCCAATCCCTCCCCCCTCAGTCACAGCGCTATAGCAATCACCCGATTTATGACCGCTGGACGCAGCACATCGCTGAGAGCGATTTCCACTCAGCGCTGCTAATCCTCAGCGGAGAAATATTTCTGTTGACCTTGACGACAGAACAAATCGACCGATGTCGTCATCCGCTGAGCTGCGCCACAATCGCTGAAGCACACGACACATGTAGGACCAACAAACACATTGAAATACTATGAATGCACAATGCTCTGCCATCAATCGCTTGGGGGCGCTTCGAGTTCGCTTAGGGAGGGGTCGTCTGGAATGCGTCGGCAATGGACATGGCTCGTTTCAGTGGGTTTCGTTGCAATGGGAAGACCTAGGTATGGTCTCAAATCGGTTCAAGGTTACGATTTTTTACCAATACAGCGAAGCGAATTTAAAATTATCCTATATTAAAGCCTAGATGTTGGGTAACTTGGGTATGATATGATATAATTATGTGGATTGGATGATGGATAAAATAAAGAGACGAGGATGTAAAAAAAAATGAAGAAAAAGGCAGAAAGAAGGGAGGAATTGCGTCGTTTCTTTCCTGGAACTGCCTAACGAAAGAACAATGAAGAAGAAGAAGATGCATTGACAGCAAACTTTCGTAGGAAACAATACTAGTAAGTGAAGAAATAGAACTCAGCTATTTTTCGCCCAAGTGATCTGTACTTGTGATATCGCAATCAAGTTGAATCAACTGTCCGCAAAACATGATCGGAGGAACGAAGCGAGAGGAGACGGAATCTAGTTTCATCTTAGAAACAACTTATTTGCGGCGTAATAGTCACGTGAACCAATCACAGCATTTCTCGGAACCGTTCTCGTCATTACCTCATTTGGTTTCACACCCCATTAGCTTCTCACCGTATCAACCAACCCTTGTTGTCAATTCCTACCACAGCAATGAACCCTACAGGACGGAAGGTCATTACCTTCATCTTCACAATAGAAATTTCACAAATGCGACAGTCTTCAACTCTGACTATAAAAATTAAAACAGTGGTAATTGTAATATGTAACTGTGATTGTAATCTGACATCTATAGAGCGCCACTGCAAGAAAGAACTCATCAGTGGTGGTATATCGCGTTACACCTTGGCCCAGTTTCAGAGTGGTAGTTTCCAGTGCATATGGCTTCCAGGGCCGTTGACTCGCCCTCCTCCTTTTTCCAGGCTTGAGACTGGCACTACCTGACAGCAGCGGCACTACGGGCAGTGTCGGAGTTTAGATTTCGAGAAGCCCCTGAAGAAATGAACTTACCAGAGACCGGAAGACAGACAGAGATGTGTTTATCTGCTTCAAAGCGGTTTAGTACCTCAAGGTGGTAGTTTACCATCTCGACGGGACTGCCCCTTATCTGCCTAGACATGCCTGGATGCTCTCTTATCTGCACTTAAGTGCGCACTTGACCAGCAACACCTCACACACTGCTGACCCAAGAAAAACATAACCGATCGCGCGAAATAGAAGTCTGAATACTCATTCGTTCACTCACTCACTCATTCATTCACTCACTCACTCATTCACTCATTCATTCGTCAACCAATTCATTCATTCACTCATTCATTCCATGTACTCATTCATTCATTTATTCGCTCACTCACTCATTCACTCATTCATTCACCCGGGTCACTCATTCACTCATTCATTCTCTTACTCATTCATTCATTTGCTCATTCACTCATTCACTCATTCATTCGTCTACTAGTTCATTCATTCACTCATTCAATTTGTTGTGTGTGTGTGTGTGCGTGCGTGTACGTGTTTGTGTGTATATTTATGGACAGACCACAGTGTGGTTCTGTGTACAAATAACACAGACGTGAAACTGCTGAGGAAGACATTAAACCCGGAAAGGCATAACTCTCACCAGGTTCAACATCTGCATCTGATCATCGGGTGGAATCTAGGTCAGGCTGTCTAGGTCAACTGCGCTGACCGGAAATGGTGAAATTCTGTTGCCCTCCAGGCCTCCACACTAGTGGTTAGGCTGGACTACCACAACCGCATCCACCCCCACTACTTCCACCATCACTATTTCTATCAACACCACTTCCTCCACCATGAACTTCCACTACATTCATCACCTCTACCACTGCCTTAACCATCACCATGACCACGTCCATTATGCACTTCCACCACTTTCATCACCACCACCTCTTCGAGAATCAATTTCACCCCATTGCTACCATCTTCACTACCATGACCATTCAACCATCACGACAACGTCTACCACCATCTTCACTACCACCATCATGACCCACACGAGCACAACCGCTACCATCACAACCAGCATCATCACCACCACCACCACTTCCATCACCACCACCATGACAACGTCATCACAACAAATTCCACCACCATCACCTTCAAAGTTGCATTAGCTAAAGAGTAGAATGCATACCAGTGTAATCTTGTATCACTGTAGTATTCTACCACCGTAGTATTTTACAACGGTAGTCTTAAACTGTCTCTAAACTTGCCAATTTCTTCATAAATATCCGACAATTTATAACGACGCAAGCCCCAAAACGTGAATTGAACTTCAGGAACGATTGAGGTAAGCCTTTGAACTAAACCACCTGATTTTAAAAGCAAATGCCTCGTCCGCTTAATGTATTCAATCGTCTGTCAATCACTTCGTAGTGCAAACATTTAAAACACTCTGTCACTGTAGTAATTCATTGACCGTGTAACTTAAGGCAGAAGTCATTCACCTGTGGCTTGGTTCTAGATCTCAGACACCGTGGTCCTGGCAATGGAGCAAAATACTTAACGAGACAAGTACCTTGGTCAAAATGCTACTGCAGTGTGTTGTTGTCACTGAATAATGATCGTATAATCGTAAACCAGTAATATCCAGTTAGCCTTAGCCTTCAAGGTAAACATCTCCAGACCAGACTAGACGTTCAGATCGACCACTTATAATATATGGCAGTAGACTGTCATGTTCGATGGTTGTTTCCCCTTGTTAGGTCGGTAGAGCCTCTGATAAGCTTATGCTTGAGTGGCAATATATAAATTTGCAATTGCGATTTGTATACGATGTTAAGTTACCGCGAATCTGATTTCATCTGTTGAAGTGTCCTGGTTTCATCTGACCCTGATATAATCTCACCTGACCTGGTTTCTTTTAATCTCATATGAAATATATGAAATAAGGTCAGATCAGATGTTCAACTTGATCTGGCCTAATTTCATCTGACCTCACCTCGTGTGACCTACATCTGTTCTGTGCTCCCACACTACTCGAACCTTCCTACCACGCTGTAAAATCCCTTACAAAAATCCCTTACTACACAGAGGAGGATATGGTAGGGCAGGGCAGGGTAGGCCTACAGGAGAGGATTGGGCAGGGCATAGGTACAGAAGAGGACGGACGCAGGACAGAGAAGAGGACGGAAGATGACTGTGAAACCCACCTTTGCAACCTACTTATCCAGAACAACTGAAACTTGATAATTCCCGACTTACAAAGATACGCGTTACACACTTACAAAATTACAAGTTACACGATTACAAAGTTACAATTAAGCTACACGATTACTAAGTTACGCGTTACACACTTATAATTTTACACTTTACACACTTACAAATTTACACTTAATTTATTTATTTTATTTATTCCGGATATTTCTATAGCGCCTCTCGAAGTCAACTACTACTCAGGAGGATCGACTTACAAAGCTACACGTTGCATACTTACAAAGTTACACGTTGCACACTTACAATTTTACACTTTAAACACTTACAAAGTTACACGTTGCACACTTGCCAAGTTACACGTTACACGATTACAAAGTTACGCGTTACACAATAACAAAGTTACACGTTGCACACTTACAATTTTACACTTTACACACTAAGTTACATTTTACACACTTACAAAGTTACGCGTTGCACGATTACAAAGTTACACGTTACACGCCTACAGTTACACGTTACACGCTTACGGCGAAGGTACTGGTCTAGTTGTTAGCGTGCTGTACCATCAATTGAAAGGTCAGAGGTTACAGAGGTCCAAACACCAGCCAGGTAAAAAAAACTGCTTCGAGATATCTAATGGCGCCCCCTAACCAACTCAGCCATGATGAGCACACCGTCCGTACACTGACGGTGCGAAGATGAGGCGACGTGGGAGATAACTGGCCACCCGCCGAGGCTAAGAAAAATGAAGTTGCTAGCACGTCATACCCATTGCTACCTATCGGGGCTAGCTTAAGAGACTGCTCTTCTTCTATGGAAAGTTGTTACAATATCAATTGATACCCTTGCCAGGACAGAAATTTGGTTCGAGATTTCATCTCCACGTCCACCCCTAGCCAACTCTGCTAGCCTATAATGAGTACACTGACCTACACTGTCGGTGGGAAGATGAGATGACGAGGAAGAAGACTGGCCACCAGCCCACATATGCCGAGGCTAAGGAAATAGAGTCGTTAACACTTATACCTATGACTGCTTCGGGGCTAGCTTAAGGGACTGCTCTTCTTCTCCTTCTTCAATTGATATCAATTATACACAAAACATTCGCTAGATGCCGACAGGTTGAGTCAGCTCATCTATTCATCAACGCCAAACTCACTCATGCTGTTAAAAAATACTTAGAACTAAGTTTAAAACAAACAGCGATTTCCTGCGCTTGGCAAGTAAACTTCAAACCGTGGCCGAATACAACAGCTACCCCGTAACCTAATACCTTTAAAAGCAGCCGATTAGAGATAAGAGGAGAGAAAATAACATTTGATCCGGAATCCTTACCTTCTCCGAACGGGCTACGTTATGTAGCACGCGGCCGAACAGACTAAGCACACACTACACGGAGGCTGTACTGCTGAGGTAGCTTCTGCTCAGAGGGAAGGCATGGCAGTCGGAGGATCGACTGAACGTCAAAGAGCAGGAATGAAGCACGTTCTATGCATGCCTCATCCTCCGTTGATATAAATACAAATATACATGCATACATGTATAAACGCAAATGCAGGAAGGCTTATATGTAGGCTATAGGCCTATACATACAAATACATACATCTTCAGGGATACGTATACAATATATGCATGCACACATTCATATACTTGCATGCATACAGTCATACATGTTTATATATATATACATACATGCATACACATACATACATACTTACATACAAATACATATATACAAACATGATACTTACATACATATAGACATACATGCATACATACATACATACAAATACATACATACATACGTACATACATAAATATGCATACATTATATACATACATACATACATACATATATGCATACATACATGCATACATACACACACACATACATACATACATACATACATACATACATACATACATACATACATACATACACACATACATACATACATACATACATACATACATACATACATACATACATACATACATACACACCTACATACACACCTACATACATACATGCATACATACATACATACATACATACATACATACATACATACACACATACATACATACATACACACACACATACATACATACATACATACATACATACATACATACATACATACATACATACATACATACATACATACATGCATGCATGCATACATACATACATACATACATACATACATACATACACACATACATACATACATACATACATACATACATACATACATACATACATACATACATACATACATACATACATACACACCTACATACACACCTACATACATACATGCATACATACATACATACATACTGTCGCGGTCGACTCCTTCGATCGCAACGACGAACAAACGAAGGAACTATTAAAAGATCTTTATTTAAAAATAAAGTCGATTAAGTGTTACAGTAGAGTAAGTCAACTCGTCTATCAAATATCACAATCGTAGACAGCACACAGGTTGGCTGGTCTCGATTGAACGTTATACGATCAATGTTCAACGTTTACAAATCTTCGTCAAAAGGCCCCTAATGTACATCAGGTCTATCTTATATAGAGTTCTCCCGGATTCCAGAACGTTCTGTGACGTCACTGTACTTTTCCCTGGAAAGTCCTACTGAACACGTATATCCTTGTTGCATGCAACGAATTAATGTTGACAGCTTGCTGCAGAATTTTCCGTGCGTTGTAAACAAGCTTGTTGACGCGTCGGTTTTCTTCCCTTGATGCATGCACCCGCGTAGACCACGACATTCCCTCCGCCCTCAGATGATGACACGTCTTCAGCACCATCCCGAACGGGTCATCACAATCAAGCCGGGCCTCCAGACTTCATCTCGACACAGCATATACAAACGAAACAAAACACATCAGTTAGTCAATTTATCTATACAATTTGCGGGCTCGATCCTTGTGTGTCGGGCCATTTCCCCCTTCACCATCCGAGTCACAACCGAGAGAGGAAATCAGCCACCGTGTTCTGACGTCCAGGACGATATCGAAAGTCCACGTTAAACTCTTGCAATGCTAACGCCCAACGAGTCAGTTTCGCACTCTTAGGGCTTGCATCTGTGAGATAAGACAAAGGATTATGATCTGAATAAATGATTATCTTTGATAAGAATATCCATGACTTGAATCGTTTAAGTGCCCAAATTACTGCGAAAGCCTCTCTCTCAATTGTAGACCAATGCATCTGTGTATCTGTAAGTTTAAGGCTAGCAAAAGCAATTGGTTTTTCTTGACCTTCTTCGGTCCACTGAAACAAGCAACACCCGACCGCGGTGGCACTTGCGTCAACACTTAAACCAAATTCCTTAGTGAAATCAATGGTATGCAACTGTGTAGCTTTACTGAGATCATCCTTTAACTTATCTAGTGCTTCTTGATGCTTTTGCTCCCAAGGCACCTTCGTAGGTATGTTATCTCGTGTCAAATCAGTTATTACCCGTGCTTTTTCAGCTAAAGCAGGTATAAAATTTCGAAAGTAACTGAAAAAACCCATAACCTTTCTAACTTCTTTCTTTGTTGTTGGAGGATGGATATAATTGATCGTAGCGATCTTACCTGGATCAGGTTCAATACAACCTGACCCTACTATATGGCCAACAAACTTTATTTTGTTTTGTGCAAAATTACATTTTCTTAAATTCAAAGTGAGTCCTGCTTCCTCAATAGTTTGCAAGAATTTCTCTAGATGTTCTAAATGGTCATTCCAATTCATTGAAACCACTGCCATATCATCGACGAATGGTTCGGTAAAACTTCGCACTGGATGTAAAACTTGGGTCATAGCACGAATAAAGGTATTGCTAGCGGACTTGAGTCCAAACGGCATTCTTGTGAACTCAAAAAGTCCTGCATCACATACGAATGCCGTAAGCCATCGATGTTCTTTCCGAACTGGAATTTGCCAATACCCCGATTTCGCGTCGAAAACACTAATAAACTTTGCCCGTCCCACCTTTTGTAAGATGTCAGCAATGTCTGGGGTCGGGTAACAATCACCTAGAGAATATTTGTTAACATGGCGATAATCAATTGCCAATCGAACGCCATTTTGACCTTTGGGTCCCTTTAAAACGCAAACTACCGGACTGGCCATTTCACTTTTCGATGGTCGAATGATGTCTAATGCCAACATTTCTTCTATCTGGCGTTGTACTTCAGGTTTAAGTAGCTCAGGTACTTTATATGCCCTTAAACGCTTAGGAGTGAAATCATGAGTTATCTTAATTTCATGTTCTAATACTGGACAATACCCAGGTTTATCCACAAATACTGCCGTGTGCCGATCCAAAATTTCAAAAAGTTGCTTCTGTTCCTCTTGCGAAAGATGCGCTATAATCAGAGGATCAATTCGCTTACTCGGGCTTATTTGTTCACGTTCTTCCTGATCTACAACCTCTACTATACCAAATTCTTCATCTTGATCAACAATTACTGAACAGCTATTGATCATCGCTTGTTCGAGTCGTTCATGGTATCGCTTGATCTTATTTGCGTGTAAATGTCTTTGTTTTCCCTCTATTTCTACTATATAAGAATATGGGGATTTAACCTTGACTACGGTAGCAGGTCCTTGCCATCGACTATAAAATTTAGAACTACCAAAATCTGGTGCTAATACTGCTACTTTATCTCCAACTTCGTATTTTCTGTCAGTACTACGCAAGTTATAATAATCTGCATACCGCTTGGTTTCTATATCACTATAGTAATCTGCATAAACTTTCGCGAATTCGAGGTTTTCCTTCAGTGATTGGAGATACTCTTCGGGTGATTTACCTAAGTTAAGAGGTACTTTTCGTTCGCCAGCCCACGATTCCTTCAACACACTAAGTGGACCCCGAGGAAGAGTTCCATAAACCATAGTGAATGGCGAAATATGAGTCGTGCCTGAAGGTTTTTCTCTAAGGCTCCACAGAACAAACGGTAACAATTGGTGCCATCCACGAGGATCAGATTGAGCAAGCTTAAAGATCATGGTTTTCAAGCTTTGGTTGCATCTTTCAACCAATCCAGCTGCCTCAGGATGTCCAGGGGTATTAAATCTGGGACTACAACCCATTCGCCGCAAGAATTCTTTCGTCAAACGACTGGTAAAGTTGGTACCACAATCAGAACTGATGATCCTTGGAATAGAAAAAGTTGTAAAAACTTGCAACAGAGCTTCACAAACTCCCTTTGCATTCAGCGATCTAAGAGGATACGCCATCGGCCAACGAGAAAATTTGTCCACCAGAACCAGAGCATAATTGTACTGGGGTTTCGATTTGTTGGATTCTCCAGTCACTACCATAGGGCCAATACAATCCATATTTAGATGGTTAAAACAGAGTTCATCCGCCCTCGGAATAGGAGTGATCGGGACTCGATCTGCCACTTTAACTGGAGTTCTTAGTTGACAAATTTGACAAGACGCACAATATTCGCGAATCCTCTCATCCATTCTTGGAAACCAAAAGTTTAATTTGATCCTGGCTCTCGTTGCCTTAAAAGCCATGTGCCCAGCACATGGGGCATCGTGTGCTACTCGCAAGACAACCTCGATTCTATCTTCCGGTAAACATAATTGATTAACCTTATGTCCCATAATTTCCCCTTTGTGGTACAGGAGGTTATTATCTATAAAGAAATTATTTTTATTCTGTCTCGCTTGTTGCCAGCAAGATATAAGATTGTGACAATTCTGTTGCTCACGCAATAAAGTATCATTATTCGCTACTCCCTCATCAGACTTGAACTCTGTTGACTCAACATCAAGAAAATTATCTGAATCATCAACTAGTTGCTCCTGAGAATATTCATTCACTTCTGACGGCAAGGATTCGTTGCTGTTAACTTCTAAGTTATCTTCTTCTGCCCCTTTATTTATTTGTACACATCGATCTACGCCAGCTACCATCACTACATATTGTGAACTATCCCTTAATAGGTCCACAACATGGGGTGTCAGAATAACCCGTTCATTTAGTTCAGGGACTACAGCGAACATGACGCACAAAGATGGCGCAATGTTTGTCGTTCCTTCCATTGAATTAGCTAATTTCATTTGTAGGTATACTACATCTGCCTTACATCCTTCTCCCTGAAAACCAATTATATTAATCCGTTTAATCACGGGTAAGTTTAGTGACTCAATTAATTTCTCATCAATACAACAAATTTCTGCTCCTGAATCAGATAATGCTGGCTGAGAAGGGAGATCTTCAATCTGTACATTGATATACGACCTCTCGTGTAATCCATCAATACTATTCTCGTATACCCTTACAGCAGTTTCCAACCCTATTGGTTTAGAATTATCCAATAAATTCCCTTGCTTTACCTGTTCAGGTATCTCATGCAACACGTTGACCTTCTCAACAAATGAGTCGATCACTTCTTCAGTTGGGTTCCCAAATATACAAGTACTCACCTTTTTAGAACTTGGTTTGGTCTGGCACTCCCTTGCCATATGACCCTTCTGATGACATAGAAAACAGAGACCCTTTACCTTGGCCTCCTCCTGAGACACCCTCGCACCTATCTTGGCTTCACCCCTTATTTCCGGTTTGGGAGACTTGGGTTGAGCTGTCTGGTTATTGACTTGAACATGTGGTTGACCTCTCGTCCAATTGTTATACTTCGGTGTCGGATGACTACGGCATACTAAGTCATTCCCACCATCATGCGACGCTACATAAATGTCAGCCGCATTAGCTATGTCTTCACAGCTCAACCACTCCTCTTTTTCTTGGGCCAAGATATAATCTAAACAAGCCTTCGACAAGGACTCCTTAAGCCGATCCGCAACCAATAAACTTACAAGTTTATCAAACTCATCAGTTATCTTTCTACTTTTCAAATAATACATAAGAGCCACACGCAATTTGGATGAATAGATCGTAAATGATTCGTCCGATGCTTTGTGCAACGACCAAAATCGGGCTCTAAGATTTGAAGGGCTTATCTTAAACTCCCGTAGCAAAAACTCCTTCAGGAATTTGTAGTCATGGAGCTGTGCCTCAGTAAGGCGCATGGTTAATGCCTTAGCTCTTTCACTTAAAATGGCTAGCAATAATTTTGCTCTAACATCTTCATCCACCTCATACACATTAAACAAACCATCCAAGTGATCAAAGAAACCTGGAATTTCTATAGGGTCGGAAGGAAATTTCCAAAGAATATTCTTGAGGGCATCACTATAACGCTTAGTACGACTTGCTAAAGAATCTCTAACATTTCGTTCTTCCTGCTTTTCCTTCCTCTCCCTTTCTTCTTTCTCTTTCCGTTCCTTCTTTTCTCTTTCTTCTTTCTCTTTCCGTTCCTTCTTTTCTTCCTCTCTCCTCTTTTCCTCCCTTTCTTCCTTCTCCTTCCGTTCCTCCCTCTCTCTTTCTTCCTTCTCCTTCCGTTCCTCCCTCTCTCTTTCTTCCTTCTTCTTCCGTTCCTCCCTTTCTCTTTCTTCCTTCTCCCTTTGTTCTTTCTTTTCTTCCTCTCTCCTCTTTTCCTCCCTTTCTTCCTTCTCCTTCCGTTCCTCCCTCTCTCTTTCTTCCTTCTCCTTCCGTTCCTCCCTTTGTTCTTCATATTTACGGATTTCGAACTCCAGACGGCGCTTCTGCAGCTCGTAATCCACTCCTGTTGGAGATATTGGACTACCCTTAAATTCCTCTTCCTCTTTTCCAATCTCCATGGCCCATTCTTCCATTAATTGATTTCGATCCCATGACATAACATCATCTTCGTCCCTTCCTGCCTTCATAAGATACATCCTAAGGCGCTCAGACGACATTTTGCGAATATTCGCTTGCATCTCTGTTGTCAACGCTTCCATTTTTACAAACAGTCAGTCAACAACAATCCACAAAAAAAACAGACACCACGCGGCAAACCCGCCACACAAAAGGAAAATTCCACAACCCAAAGTGCAACTATGCAGTATCCAAAGAAGTACACTCGCCAAGTACGCAAAAACTATACAAGCTCACGCAAGTCTGGCCTCGATCACAACAATGGATCAAATTTCAAAGAAATAATCAGCAGATATTGAAAGAGAAATAATGGCTGCCTCCCACTCGGCTGCAACTCCACTCTCTTTTCTCCTTCTCAGCCACGACAACACCTAGGATCTTACCCGTATGTTGACTGCTGTCTTCTGCTGTCTCAGCCGAACGACGCACTTCGTCCGTCCGACTGTCGTATGCCGATTCACCCGTCTCCCACGGTAGAAAGGCGTCTCGATCCGCTCGCTGTCTGGAACAGACCGTCTCTTGATCCTCCGGGTTGACTCCTTCCTCCGCCGGCTCGCGTCTTCTTCACCGGATCCAACACCGATGATCCCACTTCTGACACCAATAATGTCGCGGTCGACTCCTTCGATCGCAACGACGAACAAACGAAGGAACTATTAAAAGATCTTTATTTAAAAATAAAGTCGATTAAGTGTAGAGTAAGTCAACTCGTCTATCAAATATCACAATCGTAGACAGCACACAGGTTGGCTGGTCTCGATTGAACGTTATACGATCAATGTTCAACGTTTACAAATCTTCGTCAAAAGGCCCCTAATGTACATCAGGTCTATCTTATATAGAGTTCTCCCGGATTCCAGAACGTTCTGTGACGTCACTGTACTTTTCCCTGGAAAGTCCTACTGAACACGTATATCCTTGTTGCATGCAACGAATTAATGTTGACAGCTTGCTGCAGAATTTTCCGTGCGTTGTAAACAAGCTTGTTGACGCGTCGGTTTTCTTCCCTTGATGCATGCACCCGCGTAGACCACGACACATACATACATACATACATACATACATACATACATACATACATACATACATACATACATACATACACACCTACATACACACCTACATACATACATGCATACATACATACATACATACATACATACATACATACATACATGCATACATACATACATACATACATACATACATACATACATACATACATACATACATACATACATACATACATACATGCATACATACATACATACATACATACATACATACATACATACATACACACCTACATACATACATGCATACTTACGTACATAGACATGCACGCATTCATATAATTTGTACGTTGTGACGGTGTTTGTTCGCGTTGTCCTGGTCTACGAGTTTGAATGAGGAAGGATAAGCTTCCTGTTACGTGGTCAGCATTAGACTATTGGCAGCGTGTATACGTTGTCTGCAGTCGGGCATACGTCTGGAAGAGGGGGAGAACCCACGAGGGACATTAGCATGACCTCGACCACCAGTCGCTCTATAGCGTCTCGATCGGCTGGCGATGAATACGCGGTGCAATGCTCGATGGATAGTCGGACGTGCGTCGTCTTGCACCAACAATGAGGGACCACTGGATGGTGGCGTCAATGCGTCATCGTGTATCGCGGACGCTATTGCCTGTCGTTACTCAACATTACGACGTCACTTGGTCCAGGGACTCTGAACCGGATGCTATCTATCGTCTATGGATGGGAATCCGTTGGTTGACTCCACTTGTGTGCGTGGGCGCGCAACTGGTGAATCTTCCAGTTTTCTGTGCATTCAGAGGCGTAACCTTGGTCTAGAAGGTGGGGGGGCCGAGTTACGCATCGTTTCCCCTTCGAGACTGTTAGATAATATAATGGTGTCCAAGGAATCTATGGTTGGCGCGATTTATGTGCAATGCATAATAATAATGATAATGATGATGACGAATAATAATAATAATAATAATAATAATAATAATAATAATAATAATAATAATAATAATAATAATAATAATAATAATGATAATGATAATAATAATAATAATAATAATAATAATAATAATAATAATAATAATAATAATAATTATAATAATTATAATAACACCGGGGACGAGGACCACGAGCCCCAGTAGCAACAGTTATTCTTCGGAATTGCTTCTGGCAAGTTCTGGGAGCCTGAGGAATTCTCCTTACCTCGGGCCAAAAAATAATAATAATAGTTTTCACTTACTTAGTATCCGACTCCTGATTTGTACCTCGGGAAAAGAATTTTTCACCTATTTATAATAGGCCTATCTGACTCCTGAGGGATTATTTGTAGCTCGGGGAAAAATAACAAATATGCGTAATAATAAAAGTCACAACAACAACAATTATAATTACATGTATATCAAAATATTGAAAATAAAAATAGCGTGTTTCACTATTGAAGTGATGTAACAATAGGCCTTTATTCTCTATATCTAAAATTACTAATAATAATATAAATACGCGTGTTGATCATAACTGAAGTGACGTAACAATAGGCCTTTATTCTCTACATGTAAAACTTAATAACAATAGACTTTTCATAAATGAAGTGACGTAACAAAGGCTGAATTCTCGAGATATAAAATTACAAATAATTGACGTGTTTCACAGTTGAAATGACGTAACAATAGGCCTTTATTCTCTAAATTTAAACTTAATGACATTAATAGACATTTTCATAATTGAACTAATGCAACAAAGGCCTTTATTCTCTAAATGTAAAATAGACCAAAGCCTAGGCCTATAGATAATAGACGTGCTCTATAATTAATCGAAGTGACTTAGGCCTACTATATGGCCTAACAATAGTCTTATGTTTTCTAACTTTAAACCTAATAACATTAGACTATTTCATAATTTCAGTAGAGGCCTAAAGTAACAGAGGCCTTGATTCTCAAAATCTGAAATTAAAATAAATAATAGACGTTTTAACAATTGAAATGAGGTCACAATAAGCCTTTGTTTTCTAAATATAATAACAGCGGTAGACTTTTTCTTAGCTTAAGTGACGTAACAAAGGCCCTTATCCTCTAAATGTAAACTTATAACGACGACACACTTTTTCGTCATTGAAGTGACGTAACAAAGGCCTTTATTCTCTAAATCTAAAAATTAGCCTACTAATAATAGATGTGTTTCATAATTGAAATGACGTAACAAGAGGCCATCGTTCTCAAAATTAAAACTTAATAACCAGAAACTTGTTTCATAATTAAATTTAAATTTACTAATAAGAACGTGTTTCACAAATGAAATGACGTAACAATGGGCCTTTATTCTCTAGATTTAAAATTACAAATAATAGAAGTGTTACGAAATTGAAGCGACGAGACAATATGCATTTAATCTCAAAATTTTAAATTATTAATACTTAATAACGCAGTTCATAATTGAAATGACGTATCAGTCTATAGGTCTTTATTCTCTAAACTGAACAGCTTAATAATGGAAGTGTTTCATAATTGAAATGATTTAAAAATGGGCCTTAGCAGGGCTGTAGTGGTAAAATTTGAGGTGAGTATACGCTACCGGTGACCAGCGGCGTAAAAAAAATTTGAAGACCTGTTTTTAGGAATTCGTCTCAGAAAAATTTCAGAATTTCACAAATTCCCTTCAAATTTTCTGACTTTTTACGATTTCGTCTCTGAAAAAGTTGATGACCTTTTTTTTTTTAGTCATTCGCCCTTCTTCTTCTTTCTTCTCTTCCATCAGTGATCTGACGATGAGGCCTTTACGAAACTTCTCCAAAGTTCTCTATTCTTGATTATGTTTGGTTTCATTTCATGTAAAGGTTTCTTGGTCTCTTTGCCGGGTGATGACCAGTTCTCTCCCGGTAGGGTAAGGAGGCCGGTGGGCCTTTTGGCCTCATTCGCCCTAAGGTGTCCTTCCAGCCCCTGCCGCCTGCGTTAGCCATCCTTTTCAGGGTTCCTGGTGAGCCTGTCCACCTCGCGTGTCGCCCTAGGAGGTTCTTCGGCCATTGGCCTTCTCCCTGATGGCATAGCCTCACCAGGCTATCCCCTACTTCGGATGTTCACCCCCCCACCACGGTGAGGTGCAGGTCGGTCTTTGGGGGGGTCATTCGCCCTAAAAACCTTTAAAAACCTCTCATTTTTGAAAAATTTTCGTTCCCAGAGGTAAGTATACGCTGTATACCCGCGTATACCCTCCTCTACAGCCATGAGTATACGCTCTCAAATTTCTCTAGAGGTAAGTATACGCTGTATACCCGCGTATAGGCCTACCCTCGACTACAGCCCTGGGCCTTAGGCCTATTCCCTAAATTTTAAATTATTAATACAAGTGTTTCATAATTTAATTATTAAAAATAACGCTTCATTATTAAACTGACGAAACAATAGGCCTTTATTCTTAAAATTTGGATCATTGTATCGAATTTGCCCTGTGGTGACGTAATAGCAATTGTTGACGTTACGGTTGCCATGGGGATTTATATAAGCGGCTACTGTCTGACGGGTTGTACTGACTGACCTGTTCCTCTGGGTCCGGTCCCCTAGGACCCAGTTATTTACAAAAGCACCGTTTGCGAGCAGATGCTGACCAAAAGAGAAGAAGGAAAAGTGGTAGAGGCAAGCAGTAGTAGTAGAGCAATAGGCAGGAGAAGAATCAGGTTTAATGAGCGCTGCATAAACTTTGTATACGGCAGCAAAGAGTAGCTTCTATCAGTAGATGATATCTAGAAAAAAGTCTAGATAATGCAATTGTTGTTGAGCAGTAAATTTATTGAAATTCAACGAATTCGTGATAAGAACATTGTCAAAAGAACTGTGCAGGCGCGTTGAACGAACTATCGTGTAAGTGACTGCGCTGAGATAATTTTACCAAGTTAATTGCAGTGAACTAACGCTTATTTGAATCGATATTAGTGTATCTCCTGGGTTGCTGATTCGTGCGAACAATCTTCTAAAACAAATGGATTTTGTGATCAACGCCTTTCTTTTGAGATGTCGAATTGACTGAAGAAAACACTCGTGAACATTTCTCGTTGTGTTTCTCGTCTGTTGAGCTATTTCCTGCCTCTGTCTTTCAATCAAAGTGTTGGTCGTCCGTAAGTCTTCTGCAGACCACGGAGGCCTGACCAGGAAAAAGATACCACTAGCGGACCAAACGTGGTGCCCAGTTCATCCTAATCATCCTGGTAATCGACGATCAAAGAACTGGAAGAAGAGGAGTTTTGCTACAAACTGGTCCGCAAAAGTGGAGTTGCGAAAGGGGTGTTTTGCAACATTATTATAAATTTAATAAACATAGACGTTTCATAACTGAAGTGACGTAACAAAGGGCTTTAATTCTTTAAATTTAAAATTACTCATAATAAACGCATGTGTTTTATAATAAATTGACATTGCGGTACTTTTATCCGCAATGGACTTCGACGACTAGATGCCTTTAAATGACGTCACAATACGTATTTATTTTCCAATCACTCCAGCGCATAATGGCTTCTCGCCAATAATACAGCATTTTCCACTACTTACATCAACTTGATATAGGCCTATAGTCGAGCCGTAGCATTTCGTTAAGCCAGATTAGGCCTGCGTAAATGACGATGCAGTAGTCAACCAGATACTACTCCAGAAGACATCGATGAGCTGTTTGTTCCGGATTCTACACAGCCCGGTCACCGGATACTTCGTTCTGCGATGCGGAATGACCTCGTTGTTCCACGCTCTTACACCTCGATACGTGGACGTCGGGGCTTCTCTGTCATCGGATCACCGTTATGGAACGATTTACTAAATGGAATTCGCTCTGTTCCACTTACTCTGGACTTAATTGCATTTTCTCGAACACTATATCGACACACCTTTTCACATCTGACATGATAGCTGCGTACACAGCGCCTCTGAGAGGCTCATAAGATGCGCTGTACAAGTGTTCTGTTACGTTACATTAGGCCTACATATGAATGCGTGCATTGAATCTTGAGTTTTAAGCAGAAGGCGTATTTTGCAGATCTCATGCAGGTGGCAGAGGCACGTTCTACCTACAATCTTAACCCTCAGGCTACCAAGGTTTTTTTGCGACATCGGCTACCAAGGGGGGTGGTTACCACCCCCCCCCCCCCGGAATTTCGTGTTTGGTTTAAGATATCATATCATGTAATACAGCATTTGATTCAGCATTCATTTCTGAAAAGAATGGTATATTTAGTTGTAAAATATATGAATGCATCTCGAAATTATATAGTTTTTAACAAAGGCACCGGTCCATTTAACGATATCTGATATTATCGCACACAATTTGTACTATTTGGATAAAAATATATAAATGATGTGGGTTTTGAAAATGAACTATGTATCCAAGAATATTCTAAATATAATAAATATAATGAGGCTTAATTTTCAACAATACAAACTATTCCAAAGTCTGTTTTAGTTACAGGCAAAACCTAAAGGCGTGCAGCTATATCAACATGAAACAAGAAATTATGTAATTTTTCCCGGCAGTCAAAAACGTCAGTGGTCCTTGCAGTTATTGCAAGTTACTTTCATTGTTTTGTGCGAATGCTTCCTGCAAACTGGCTTCTTGAACACTTCACAGCACTGCTTTACTCTGTTAGTATTCTGCTTCAACTGTTTATAGCCCTTCCCCATACCCAACCATATCGGTTTACGTTGTGATATTGCATCAGTGATTTTCACACTGAAAAGCGTATTATTATTCATTATGATCACTTCCGGTTATCAAAAGACAAATAACTAAGCAAGTAAATATAACCCTAAATTCCCTCTAAAGAATGGCATAGTTGTTTCTCTTCCAGAAAGAATAATGAATACCTTTATAGTCGACAACAGCTAACAGCTGACGAGAGAAATTCCTGATTTCATAAGTGGTACCTAGGCTATATCGGGTATAACTTTTTTATGGCGTGGGATATCATCATGACTTTTACCTCAAACTTTGCACAAATGGACCCCCTACAGCTACCTAAAATGTCAAAATTATATTCCATGTGCTAAAAAAATTTTTCCAGAAAAACGTAGGGGGGGGGTGGTAACCACCCCCCCTTGGTAGCCCGAGGGTTAACATGCTCTGAGAAAGTCAGTTTCTGGCTCAATGTCGCAAACAGATCACGTAAAGTAAACGGTGATGCAAACGATGCCAACTAATGATAAGTAGGCTATCTGCCCACGGCTATGCGATGCCATGCAGGCAGAAGACCTGGTTTTCTGGATTCAGCAGGAGAAGATTGGGTGGCATCCAGTCACTACAAGAACCTCCTCTATAGGCATTTTATTCACCAAGAAGATATCCTCTACCGCTTGGCCGCGAGCACTTGCTTCAGTTTCATCGCGTACTAACTTTGATTAAACGGTACGTGGGGGGTGACGGGAGAAGAGACGCGCATTTTTCATGTAGGCCAGAAATACCTGTAGGTCCTCATACCTGAATCGCCTCATTCGCTCAGTTAGGTAAGATATATATGCTTGTGAGAACAACCCCTTAACGCCACGCAGACCAATGACACGCCAATTACGGACTAAATGCCACACGTAAACTTAGCCTAGCACCTGGTTAAGTACGGACTTAGAGCCAAAAGTAACTTAGCCTAGCTTTGGAAAAGTACGGACATACAGCCACACGTAACTTACTGCCATCGTTAAGCGTGCCCTTTACGTAGGTACAAGTGTACGCAACACTACTGGACCTTTTGCAGGTTTGTAGCCTGTGAAATCTGTTGTTCTCTTTTGCACTGGAACACTACAGGTAAATCATTTGAACCATTGATCTAATCTTTAGAGACAGTTGTGGAGCCTTAGCTGTTAAGACAGGTGTATGGGCCTAAGAAGTCAGGATTGGACTCGCTTAGCTCCACAAAATAGTAACTATACACCCTATACTGCAGCCTGCAATAGGCCTATGGACACTTAGAAGACGACAGGTTGTAGATGAAACAGCCTAGCATTGGTAAGTTACGGACTAACAGCCACACGTAAATATTATTAGCCTATATAGCATTCGTAAGTTACGGACTAACAGCCACACGTAACTTATCATAGCATTGCTTTTTGTATGTGTATGGTGTGAAGCAGCGCGACGCCTTTTATGTAGTTACAGAGGTTGGTCGCAGACTTTCCGCTTTCTGATTGGCTGACATAACCAAACATTATATATAGTGTGACCAAAAGTCCAAAAGGCGTAAACAAACACATTTGTCTGGCAAGAAATTACTCTGATTGGGGGTTTAAACTATTCAATCCTAAAGAACACGGCTTGTTAAACGATTAGAATTAGCCGCTTGTGGCATACAAAGACAGTCATCTATGTTAAAAACAGAGTAGACATGAGCGCCATAAAACGCCGTGACTACATTAGTGTCTGCTTTCGTGAGATAAATTATTTCAGACATCTCCATGGCAACAGATGAAGTCATAGTCTATCAGTATCATCGACATATATTCATGGACGGAGCAAAAGCGATTCAAGTTGAAGCCTGCCATCGATATCTATATTTAGACCCTGTCCTGTTGCTTGCCTGTGACGTCATTGATGGTCAAAATGCATGACGGGAAAGGTCATGGGTCACCGTTCAGATACTAACCGGTCTAAATATAGATATCGATGTTTCCTCCATGAATGACGTCAGGCAGAGCTAATTAGCATATTATGTAAAGGCATCAGAATCTAAAAGGCGATGTACTGGCCCATGCTCCGTCCATGAATATAGGTCGATGATCAGTATAGAGCCCATGCATCTAGCAATTATTATAGACGGAAAACGTTTATTTTTTCTTCCAATTTACTAGGCCTACATCGTAAAACGCAGAATATAATATAATTTATTGTAATCGTGATCTCGAGATATGTACAGCGCCCAAAAATACATACGGACGCACACATCCACACCCACACACCCACACAACTGACTGACGGACTGAGTGAGTGAGTGAGTGAGTGAGTGAGTGAGTGAGTGAGTGAGTGAGTGAGTGAGTTAGTGAGTGACTGACTGACTATACGTTCTTCACCCAGGTAATAAACGTGAGGTTAAACGCCTCAAATCAGTATCACTGCCATCTTGAAATAGCTTTCATAATAAAGACAGCATTAACTTGCTGAAAATGCAGTGTGGCAATCTTTGTTTTTTAAAAGTATATATAAAATCACAAAACGCTTACAAAATCAGTTAATTGCAATTCTGAACAAAACTGGAAACATCGTCGCCACGCCATTCGCTGTCTTCCAGCGACAGCATAATACGTGTATTGGCACGGCGTCAAAAGCGTCTGCCGCGATGACGTCATCGTGGCGCAGGCTTATGATGACGCGTTCGAATGCGGTTGTTTGGCGCGAAACGTCAACGACGATGCACCTGGCGAATACTGTTCGCGGCTGCCATCGCATTAGCCGATGGACGTGTGAGGCCTCGGCGCCGTAAGGTTAAGAGTTCGACGCAGCGTTGGGATCATACCCGCGCCTGGTAGACAGACGGGATGCGATGGAACCCCAGTCGTGGATAGGGATGCGTTGAATGCCCACGGGAAGGGGGTGTGGTTGGTGGCGGCGAGGGGTATGGCCGCCATTTTGGATTTCCAGGGGCACGGGTGCATAGCTGCTTCCCGGCGGATAGAGGGCGCTGGTATCGAACGGCTGAACGAAACCGTTGAAGGAATTTTGAGAGGAGAGGCCACTCCTCAGAGGAGTCGACATGGGAAGCGATCATGGGGACGACATGGGAAGCGATCATGGGGACGGGGGGACAAGTCCCCCCACCTTTAAGAGTGGGGGCCACACCATACATTTGAGTGGGGGCCACACCATACATTTGAGCGCCTCTGAGTAGGTCTCTTGAAGAAGCGCTATATAAATGTCCAGAATGAATGAATTTGTCCCCCCCCCCCACTTTTTGAAGAAACCCCCAAAAAGGTGAAGAAATGTAATTGGGCGTGAGGGTTTTAAGTGCCTTTTTTGACAAGATGAGGTAAAAAGTCAATTTTTGAGCAGAAAAATGTAAGAAAGAAGAAGAAATTGGTAGAAAAAAGTGTTTTGGGGAAAAAAATAAAAAAAGGTAAGAAATGTTGTAGACGAACGCCTAAAAATGATATAATTATATAGTTGTTGGGAGACGTGAAGAAAGTGGTAAAAGTGGTAAAAAGACTAAAAAAGGTCATCAACTTCTTTTTTCGAAGATGAGAAAAGTCTACGGACGAAATTTGTTTCAACAAGTAGACTATGGTCGGCTCTATCGCCGTCACGAAGAAAATAGTAAAAAGGAGGTGAATGACTAAAAAAAGGTCATCAACTTTTTAAAGAGATGACTGTAGAAAATTCCGGAAAAAGTTGTTTTTTTGGACATGAATTCCTAAAAAAAGGTCATCAACCAGACCATGGCTGACTTTGTCCCCCCCCACCTCTCAGACAAGATCGCCGCCACTGGGAGTCGAGGCTGCGCTCTGTCTTGCGTAGTTTGGCACGACGGTTCTTGAACCACACCTGGAACAGAAGGAAAGACTAGTCAACCAACAAATGAACGGAAGTCCTCTGCCCTCTGCTGAAGGTCTGTCTCCTTAACAGGTCGACGTCAGCTGCTAGGCCTAAACAACGGACAACAATTGCCGGTAGCTACACAGTTTAAAGAAAACAGGTAACTTTATGCAGGTAAGGGTAACTGGGTACGGATAAATGGGTAAATGTAAATAAAGGTACAGGTAAATAGGTACAGGTAAATGTGTACAGGTAAATGTATACAGGTAATCAGATGATGGTGAGCAGGAAAGGTGATTCCTTTGAACCGTAGCCCAGCGGAGTTTGGACAACCTTTTTGGCTAACACAAGGACGCGAGTGAACCAATATAACACCAAGATCCCTAGTTCAACTTGTTGACTCGTGTGGGGGTAAGCGAAGGCAAGCTATAGTGCTCGTGTCTACAGCATACCTCTGTGGCGTTCGCCGCCCGGACACCTGCCCTACAGCGCCGGGCGGGTTCCTGTGGTGACTCCAGCCCACTACCCGTCTGGAGCCACCCGAGTCACTGCCTTGCCTATTGTCACCGTCAAATGGCTGATCTCTATATCTGTCCATAGTGACCGATCCTGTCAGAGGAGGTTCATGGTTTACCGCTTTACTAAGAGAGGCTACACTGTAGAGCTCGGTCTCGGCATCAGACTCTGCCACTTCCGCGGTCGCCGGGTGGGCAACGTCCTGAGGATGGCCGTCCTTCAGAACAGGGTTCGATCTTTTACCTGCAGCAGTCTTTGCCTTTCTGTGTACCTTCCTAGTTACGGGCTTTCTCTTCCTCTCTACCTGGTCTGAACTTTGACGGACCATTCTGCACCTCGTGACTTTTGAACTATCGCCGTTATCATGGAACACCAAACGTTCTCTAAGTTCAGGGAACAAGGAATACTTATGACGAGTCTCTGCGTCATGTAATAGAAGACACGCATCCATCGGGCAACGCGTCTTCTTACTGTCACGTATCTCTAGCTGTGTTTCCGTGTGTGGCATACCGGCCTCACAATAATGAATTCTGCTTCGAAAGATAACGGGTCTCTATGGCACTCTGATAGTGAAGGTCCTCTCTCTATAACCTTCGCTATCTACACACACAGACCTTTGTTCTGACCTACGCACGAGGGGGCCCAACCTCGCACTTCAATCAGTCCTCAGAGCTGTGTGTTGCGACAAGCAAATATGTTTTATCTGGATACCCGACTACCCGGACTTTCTCGTATCGTTTACTCTTGGTCTGCGTTATTGTCCCTTTATTCCTGGGACTCTCTTACACTTCACCCTGGGACTCTAACTAGCTGGATTTCGCTAGTAAAGCGGACGTGTCTTTTTCGGACCTGGGTACCCGAATACTCGAACCGAATATCTTGGTCTGATCTCTTTCCGGTTTACACAACTTTTTATCTTCCCACTATTCAGAATTAGTCTGTCTCGAGACCTGAGCAGCAGAGTGGGCCCTTACTCCACAAGCCGTATCTCTTGAACCTGACTCTCTGAATCCAATAGAGAACGTAACAGTTGTGTATTTTTCCGGGAGCGCACAGACTCGTACTCACACTCGATTTCTGCTAACGGTATCTGTGGGTAAATATCAGTAACTTTACCCCGTTATTGCACACAGACCTGTGTAGCTTTCCACCCTGGGAACTTTCCCGAACACCTGAACAGACAACGGTCGGATCGCTCGGAGGGTCTCCCGGACTGATATTTGCCGGTAAACCGCGGGAGTAACTATGACTGCAAGGGAACCAAACACGGTGACCGCGAATGGAAAATTTACCGGTAGTTCCCCGATGTTATCGAACAGCTTCAACGCTCCGGTACTTCACCGGACGTTACCAGCGGAATGTTTCTCCGCACTTTACCGATACAGACCTGTGTTTTATATATATCTCTCACGATCGGTCTCTCCCCGATGTTTACTGTTAAACTCCCACAATCGGGATTCAGACCGGCTCGCGATCTAACGGCAGGGTGGGCCCCAAACCTGTCGAATCGGCGGTCAATCCAATACCCAAGAGTGATTAGTTTTGCTGTAACTCGGGATCGCACTGCTCAGCTTCTTATGGACGATACTTGAATTGAGTTATCACCAACCGGGTCCTTGCCTGTGTATCTCTGACGGTCAACTGCGGGGCCTATCCGCGTGTCTCTCAGACGGTCACCAGCGCGGTCTTTCCGCGTGTATATCTGACGGTCAATACCGGGTCTTTGCCCGCGTATCTCTCTGACTGCAACCACCGGGCTTTGCCCGTGTATCTCTGACGGTCAACACCGGGTCTTTGCCCGCGTATCCCTCTGACTGCTACCACCGGCTTTTCCGCGTGTATCTCTGACGGGAACCACCGGGTCTTTGCCCGCGTATCTCTAACGGTCAACACCGGGTCTTTGCCCGTGTATCTCTAACGGTCAACACCGGGTCTTTGCCCGCGTATCTCTAACGGGTACCACCGGAACAGACCTGTGAGCTCTCAATCTCTCACTATCACTCTTTCCCCGAGCTATACTCAGCCCGCAAACTACCAACAATCGAGATTCAGACCTTTTCGCGATCTAACGGCAGGGTGGGCCCCAAACCTGTCGGATCGGCGTAGTCAATCCTTCACCCAAGAGCGATCGATTCGGCTGTAACCCGGGATCGCACAGATTAGCCTTTTCTCGGACGCCCTCTCGTCCGTAAATATATTTGTAACTTGCCCGAAACCTGGAACTCGCTTTATCACTCGCCGTATAGGGGCCTACTACCACACGGAGTGCAGTATTAATCGCTAACTAACGACACTAAAGAACCGTATCGCTGTATATGCAGAGTGCAGTAACGCCACCCTACGATATAGGCAACGCAGCGTGAGGCAAGCTCTATGAATCCATCTGCATCTACCTGCACGCTATAACTCAGTACGTAAGACATTATTTTGGCCTCCATAGGAAGGCTGTGTTCATTGGTCTGCACGACTATACGTTAGTACGTAAACCATATTCAGGCCTCCATACTTATATAGTAGGCCATCACCATCTTCTTAAATAGAGGTGTCCAAAATCAAAATATCTACCAGCTATATTAAGCGGCGCCCTATGTTTAGCCACTAAATATTGGACAGACGGTGTGTTCTCTTATTTTAATTAATTAATTGAAGCTTTAAAATGGCAAAAATAAAATACAGCACTTATAATTATAATAATAATCGAACAGCTATAAAGCGCCACCCATCGAATAAGACGCTAATTAACTAAAAGCTATCATTATATTCCTTCATTCATGCCTTGTGGCCTGTCCGCCACACCTCTATCGCTAGTGGTTCCGGTTTCCAGCGTCTATCACAGTGGTATTTCTCTGCCTTTCTGTATGGAGGCAGGTAACCACTGGACCACTTCAGGCTACGAGACTAGAGTTTCTTTGTCCTTATTTGTGTTCATCTTATGAATGTCTCTTGAAGGTATATTCGCTTCAGGGTTCGCACAGAAGGTTCGAATCAGCTATAGGCTTAAGAAATCACGACATACATGTATTACACGAGCTAAAATTCTAGATCTACTTAAGACGAAGGGTTGTAAGTCTACTGAATGTCCCTGTGTTGTTCCGTCTCTACTGAATGTTCGACTCTCAGCTCTTATTATTATGAATTTCTGATCACCCTTACTGAACTTCTTAGCTAGGCCTACATGTAGTTGCTCGGCTGGCTATTCTCATACCAGCATCGCTCTCAGTTCGTGAAGACTGATTTTGCTCGGCGCTCTCCATGGCTATGCAATCGTCATCATCATCATCATCATCATCATCATCATCATCATCATCATCATCATCATCATCATCATCATCATCATCATCATCATCATCATCATCATCATCATCATCATCATCATCATCATCATCATCATCATCATCATCATCATCATCATCATCATCATCATCATCATCATCACCACCACCACCACCACCACCACCACCACCACCACCACCACCACCACCACCACCACCACCACCACCACCACCACCACCATCATCATCGATGATGTCATCATCATCGTCGTCATCCTCCTCCTCCTCCTCCTCATCATCATCATCATCATTATCAGCATCATCATCATCATCATCACGGTACCTGCTCGTAGTACTACTTAGCACCTCTGATCTCTAATATTGCTTTTCTTCAAGGCTGCCGATGACACGCTGCTGCTATTGCTGCATGGTATCTCTCCGAGGTTACTGGTTAACACCTGCCAGTCGTCAACCTATAGATTCGGCTGTCAGAACCATAAGAGTCTAATATCTGAACAGTCACTGGCCTCTGTTACATTACTTTACAGTTCCAAAACCTATATAACTAAACTGGACAGTGTGCTACACGCATCTCTCAACAACAGACTGCAGCAGTTGGGCCCTTGGGTTCACGGAGCATCCGGTTGAAGAGCGGAAAATATCCGATTCGACAGATGGAAACCCTCTGTAACTGTAATCGTAACTGAAATTATAGATTTTCATAGCGTTACTATTTGGAGTTTACGATTACGATATTCTGTTTCAGCACTGCGTCGTAATCGTAATCTTAAACTACTAATTTCCACTGCGTCGCGTCCGAGGGGTTGTCCAGAGATGCCGAGTGGAGATCAGGTTGTCAGAAGACCAGAGGGAGAGGAGGGGAGCTGCTAGGACGGGTTTCGTTCAGAACGACAGAGATTGGAAGGCGGCGGCGGCGGAATGAATGTATCAGAGCAGTCTTGTTGTCAAGACCTTAAACCTCAAATCCAAGACCAAGACTTTGAACCTCGAGACCAAGACCAAGACCAAGACCAAGACTTTGAACCTCGAGACCAAAACCAAGACTTTGAACCTTAAGACCAAGACCGAGACCAAGACCCAACAAATCACATTCAGCCCTAGACTTCTTATTTTCCTTAAAAAGAAATTGTCAAGTCGGACCAATCGTTTTTTTTATGAAAACGTGAGTCTTTTATTTTATTCAGGCAAATTGACTTTAAATGCAGACTGCAGAGAATTCCGAATTCGTATTTACAAAAGTTCTTCATGCAAAATGTTAGTCTAAATGCCTTTTGTATTTTTTTATTAAAATCAAGTTCACTCAGAATTTTCTGACCAAGACGTGACCTGCGAGCCTCATAAAAATTCTGCCATGTGAAAAAATACGTTCTACAGGTGCTGAAGTCGGTGGCACACACGGTAGCTTTTCAAGCACTAGATGTAAATGTACAAATCGTGAGCCTTTTTGAAATCCTCCTATGGTTTATCAGACCGTCTGGCTTCAGAAAAAGTCTCGGCAGGGCTTCCATATGCAGCATAACTTAGTTGCTGCTGCCTATGGGTTTCCTGACCAACAAAACTTGCATCCGTCCGTAGGTATTTGTCGTAGGCTATGATGCAAACAGGCTTGATAAATTTTAAATTTCTTGAGTTTTGTTTAATGACTTCATATTGACAGCCGGTCTTGCTTGGTCTTGGTCTTATATATAGTACACATAAAATTTTTAAAAGCTCCCATTAAAAAAATTCTGCAATTTACTGAGGCCCCTGCGGATTGTGAGGCCCTAAGCTGTAGCTTTTTTTTTTAGCTTATGCCTAAATTCGGCACTGTAACGGAGAATTTGCGGAAATCAAGAAGAAGATCGTTCCAAAGTCGAGATGCAGTGTGATACATGGATCGGTTGGAGAACTTGATAAAGGAATCCCTAAAATGGACCCTAATCAGCAGATCCCCGAACCACCATCAATCAACGCTACCTGGTCGGGTATCTTTTCAAGCTGAACATCCTTGTACCTTAGGGGCCATCCATATATTACGTACTCAAAAATCCGGGAAAATTGGACCCCCTCCCCTGTACGCAAGGGTACTTTCTTCCACCCCCCCCACCTGCGCATGTACGCTTGACGCACACACCCCACCCCCAAGACCAGCTGCAGAAAGTTTTTCGACAGCTCTGTCTGCACTTTAGACCAGATTGAAGGATGAGTGAGGGCCAATATAGACAAATTATAGGTGTCTCGTTCACAGCACAGAATAACTGCACGTGGCTTTTATATAATGTAATAAAATGCCTTCGGACGACTATAGGACAATACAGTTATAAATAGGCTAATGTGGACGTCATAATTAGAAATTTATTTTGCGTACGTACACATTTTGTCCCCCCCCCCACGTTCGCACCCGTACGTAAAATCGCCTAAATCTGACCCCTCCCCCTCATTGCGTACGTAATATGTGGATGGCCCGTTTTATGAAATTCGTCGGCATCTACAAATTGTTTACATACTTCCAGGGGCGTCTACACCATAGAAACCTCCATCCAAGAAATAGGGGGATGGGTGGGAAGATCTGTCAGTGTGTGTGCCACCATTTTAGGGGGGAACGGGAAGGGGGAAGAAGAGGTGGAAAAGGGACCGTTGCTCCAATGACTTGGGGGAGGGTAGACACCCCTGCATACCTCTAGTTCCTCGTATGTTTCATAAACTGTCGTGTCTCTCTAAATCCAGTCGTGGCCGATAGAGAGCGCGGCGTATGCAGTCTCGGAATAAGAGAGGTTTTAGAGTTTTAATGCAACCGCCTACAGATAGGCCTACGTGTTTGCAAATCTGTATCGTTTCAGTCTGCCTCCAGTCTTTAATGCAACCACCAACATAAGTAGTAGTTTCAGTTTAGCGACGCTGTGTCATAACAAAGATGATTAGCGTCGCCCTCCTCCTTTATCCAGGCTTGAGACTGGCACTGTCAAGAGTACGAACAGTGTATATCAATCTCTATTTATAGCCGTGGCCTAGTTACAGTTCGTCCTCCAAAGCCAGTCTGCCCTGATCTCTGTCCCACGACCCCTGTGTTCTCCTCCCCTCCCCTCCTCCACCATCCCTTGTATCGCCCCATCAGTCTTGTCGAGCCGACTGGCCAGTAGGGTGTTGCACCCTACAGGCAGGCAGAGTGGAGCATGCACCCAAGTCGGCTCATGTCAGATTTGCGCCCTATGGGATGATTGGCGGCGAAGGGGTGGATGGAGGGGTACTCTTCGGTTGATGTGGCCTTCCGCGAGACGAGGTACTTTGGGGCATCAGTCTGCTCTTCTTCCGTCTCTCTCATAGGCCAAGTCGGGAGACGAAGCCGTGACAGTCTTCAAGCGTTTGCGGAAAAGAGACAAAGAGAAGCTGAGAAGCTCATATCGCAGTGTCGCAGGTTGTTAGTGGCTACTTAATTGGTGGCTAATCGACGACGATGGCTACGTGGAAAATCATTATGAACTCGAAATTCTCGGACGAGTCCGGTCGAAAGCCAAGAGGCGAATTCACAAAGTCTCCAGCAATCAGTTTAATAAAGAATATACTTACTTACTTTAGAAGAGAATCCGAAAATTCTTCCACAAGACCAAGTAAGTTTTATTTGTGTTTGAGGTTGTAGGCAGTGTTGGCTAAAACCAGGGCATAACCGGAAATCGCCTCGGACATATGCCTCGGCCGAATATCCCGTTTTCCTGTACAGTATTTGCCTCGGCAAATACTGTACACGAAAATAGTTGCTTGTCTGCTCTCAAGGCGGAATTTGTAGGCTCATAATAGCTTTGAGTTTATGAATAGTGGCGGCTATGCGGGGAGGTCATGGCTCTGACCCCCGAATGCACTTTCATTAATAATAATAATAATGACGATGATGATGATGATGATGATGATGATGATGATGATGATGATGATGATGATGATGATGATGATGATGATGATGATGATGATGATAGTGACTACTTAGCGGAGGACGAGGCTTGATTTCCTAGAAATAACTATAAATACCTTAATATCTAAGTCCCCGAGGGATCATAATTATGTACCTTAGGGCATAAAAAAAAAATAATAATAATAATAATAATAATAATAATAATAATAATAATAATAATAATAATAATAATAATAATGGCTGGTACTGATTTAAACAATAAATCGATTAATCCCCAAAACTGAAATTCAATTAATCGATTAAATTGGATTAATTTGGTATCTGTTACGTAAAGCGTGAAAATCTGTTTAAAATGCAGTCATTGAGTCAGCCAGGGGCGTCCTGAGGGGAAAGGGTATTTGCTCCTTGTTTTTTCAAATACTTTACAAAAATAAAATCGATTAAGCTTACTATGATTATTACAACAGTGCCGACACGATTTTCAAATGTGAAGAAACAATTATTTAGGTAAATCCTTGATCATTATTTATTTTTAAGTTGTCACTTGTTCTGTGTTCATGAATATTCTATGCAAAAAGTTTTATTTTGCACCTCCCCCTACAATTTTACCCCCTAGGAAAATTCCTGTGGACGCCAATGGCCAAAATTTTCTCCTAGGGCCCGTTTCTGTATACGCGCCTCTGGAGATTACGTTTACGAAGTTCTCCCAAGCGAGCCATATCCAACACAGCACCAATACTCTGCAACGATCTCTCCTCTGAGTTTCGCAGATTCTCGGTTCCTCCATCATCATTCCAACCCGTCCTCCATCCTCTTCCTCATGTTCCTATATCTATCACCCCTCAGGCTTTCCACTCAAAACTGAAGTCTCACCTTTCAAGTACTCCTGCCCTGACTCATCTGGTCCTCTGCCTGCCAGTTCTTCTCGCCCTAAACGACACCCGCCTTAACAGCTGCTCTTCCTCCTCTCTAGATGTGCCCTCATGGTAACCGGACTCGCAGTCTCAGACTTCCTGAGGACTACTCTTTGGAAACCCCTCTGGTTTGACGCAGCGCTCGTAAATAGGCCGGTGTCCTGTGCTTGGCCTTCGAACCTCGCGTGGCATTTTAGAAGTTTGGAGATTACGATTACGATTGATATTTCAACTATTAGGCTCCTATGAAAACATATCTTCAAATCCATACTCTCAGCGCTCGTGAGTAAGCTGGTGCCCTGCGCTTAACTTTAGACTAGCGCTTTGGGAACCGATTGGAGTTTACAATTACGATTACGACTTCTTGCAAGCACGTCCATAAAAATGCGTCCATAGTATACCAAGGCCATGTAGCGAATGTGTGGGATAATAGGCCGTTCGCAAACCTTCCTACTGAAGCTGCCTAAGGGCGCTGCTAACCATGCCTGAGAGGCCGTTCGCAGTTAGGGCATAATTAGATAGACATTTTCCACCGAGTACCAAATCCCAGTATCCGGATATACTATTTGTCGAATCCTACGAACCGAGTACCATTTTTTCCATATGCAAAGCTTAACATCTCCATGTTATAAAAAATTAGCGAAATAAATTTTGTACTTGTAATAACTGACTAAAACATTCTGAATTTTAGATATTAATAATCATTTAAATGGATTTGACTTCCGCTGTGGACTTTCGGTGTTTTTTGTACTTTTCTTCTTCAAAATGAATATGCTAGGTGAATAAGTTTAAAAACTTTATTTGCAACTATTTGTCTGTACAGTATTTGCCGAGGAGAATTCTTCCGAATAGTGCCGAAAAACGGGATATTCGGCCGTAGCGAATGTCCAAGGCGATTTCCGGTTATGCCCTAAGTTCGCAGACCTCCCTACTGATGCTGCCTACTGATGCTAAATACTGATGCTGCACACGGGCGCTGCTAACCATGCCTGAGAGGCCGTATTGTAAAAGCGAATGTAGTCGCAAGGACAAACTTTCGACCACGTGGGACTTTTTCACCGAAACCGTATTTTCACATGGCCACCTTTATGTTGTACGAAACAGAGACAACATCAAAGTAGGTGTAGACTACTCATGAAGATAACCGACCGTCAAGGTGATTTGCTAAATGATGCTCGAATTTTCACTAACAATGTCACTTGTAATCAAGCGTTCCAATAAACAAATTCTTTTCTCTTACTATCAATTCATTCATTTTCTTTTCCAACCCGTCATATGACGGGCAAATACTCTAGTAGTAGTAGTAGTAGTAGTAGTAGTAGTAGTAGTAGTAGTAGTAGTAGTAGTAGTAGTAGTAGTAGTAGTAGTAGTAGTATCAGTAGTATCAGTAGTATCAGTAGTATCAGTAGCATCAGTAGTAATGGCAGGCCCGCCGAAAGGGGGCCAGAGGGGCAAATGCCCAGGGGCCCGGAGACTTTTTAGGGGCCCGGGCCGGGACCTGCAATGAACTTATGAAAAATATTAAGGTCATCGAATTTTGATGGATGAAAATTAATTCCCTCTGAAAATTGTCATGAAATTTTGTTTGAGACGAATTCCTAAAAAAGGTCATCAAGTTTTTGTGAGAGGAATTCCACAGTATTTATTTACTACACAACTTTAATTTCGAATTATATTGTTTTATACTAGTTATTTATGCATTTTACGTTTACAAGTATTATATAATCTTGCCAGTACAGTTCACCTTTGCCGAAACTGCATTGTTCCGTGTATGATAGAGCATGTTCCCAGTACTATTCAGGGCAATATTGCTGTAACATTACGAAAGCAGGTCATGATAGGGCATTATAATGATAGGGCATTATAATTCTCAGGGACGATATGGCGCCGTAACACGATCATACTGCTGTAATGTCGCCTCACGACTACAAGTTTGGGGCGCCCTTGGAATGAGGTAAAGTTCAGACTATTAAATTTTCTTCTTAACAATTAACTCCTCTTTTTCAGGATAGTCTTCTATTCTCTGGGAACCATTTTTGGTGCAAATATCAGCGAAGGGTGACCGCATATTAGGAAAACCACTTTTTTGTCGCGAAGGCGTAATAGACATTATCGGGTTTGGCGCTACAAAAAAAGGATCGTGGAATCTGCAACCGGAACTCGCTGGTAGAAAGCGTTTGGCGTTTCGTGAATTGACTTAAAGTTAGCTATAATGTGATAATTTGAGACAAAATAGTTTGTTTTCAAACCTGGTGATTTTAGTTTGGGGCCGCATTATGGCGAACCTAGTAGTAAGAATCCATTTTATTTTATGTTATTTACCTATGGCTGTAGTTACGGTTGTTTGTGCTGTTATATACGCAAATGCTGTGTCATGCGTCCTGTTGGCTCTCGAGTGGCGCGTCATAAGTTTGAGACTTTACCATTACGATTAGTATTTTCGCATTTTGGAACAAAATTTTAGTGCAGTGGTTGAAAGTTACGAACGATATGAAACTTAGGAAAAAGTAGTATAAAAACGGGATATTTTTGTGTGTTGGTTAAACGTAGAGGTTCAGTTGGGCCATTTCTGCAAGTGTCGCACTTGAGCGTTTATAGTTATTCGACAATTTATTGTAGGTTTGTTGATCTGCTTTGTTCTGATATTATCGCTCATTTCTGTTGTGAACTTCGTACTTGATCCTAAGTCTAAATTAAACTGCGGCAGTCAGTAGACAAACAGTTTAGTTGATTTATAGATTTAGGCAATTGCTAAAACGTTGTAAAACGTACTTGTATTCTGGTTTATTGACCTGCGCGACGTCCAATTGCCTGATTGTAATGTTAATGCTGGACATTTTGTTCACTGGAGATTCACGTGCCTGGAGGAGAAATTGTACTGTTTTATTTTCTGTTACATGTTTGCTTGCTTTGGTTGTCCTGTTTAAATGTTTGTGAACAATATACTTTCTGAACTAATTGGCTTAATGCACAAAATTTGTTTTGAAAACAGTGGCGGCACTATCATGAGTCGCGGTAGGTCATTTGACCTGCATATTTTACTCTTGATTTGCCTTATGACCTGCCTATTTTGTTCAAAAATATCCCAACTGGGGTATGTCGAACGTTCAAATGAAAACGACAGTTTGGCACAGATAACTTTATCATGATTGCAAATGCAATCATTCAAGGAATGTATTTGACGAGTTTGTCTGACCCAGGAAATTTATTAAAGACAATATGGCCACCCTATTGTTTATTTAACTGGTTGATACCACCTTGTTACTTTTTCACTTCAGGTACTGAGGGTTCAATCTCCGCTGCACGGAACAAAACGCATTGTGGTAGCTCCTTCCTGTAGAATTGTCAACTTTTTGGCACAAGTGAGTAGCTTCAAAAGTTCTATTTCTTTAGTCTGGTCCTGTTTAGTTTTCCTCTGGTTTTTAGGAAATTCAAATCCAAGTCTGGAACTGGCCATCTCTGAATAAGTTTTTGTATATTTAATAAAAAATGCCCAAAAATTATAAGATTTACATTTCAAGTAATGTTTGCTGATGAACATTTGTACTTATATTCATTTCCTCATATATTCATTCCTCTTAAGATTTAGCAGTATTTTAACTCTGCATGGTTTACAATTGAACAGATTCTTTGACATCATTATCTTGTGAATAACCAAAATGTGCTGAATGTATTTGTGATTAAAATCTTCTTTGTTCCCTGTGACGTGGTAGCTCATTGATTAGAGCAGTTGCCTTGTAAAAGCAGAGCATGACAGTAAGAGCTTTCTCTGAGTCCAATCCTTCTCTAGTGTTCTCTGTTGAGCAAATATATGTATTATAGTTATTATAATTCATGATAAACTTTTTCCTTTAGACTGACTCTCAGCATTGTGTGCATCTCTTTCAGGGGATTGTAATAAAATGCTGCATTAGTGTTTAATTACATTACAGGGTTTAACATTCATATTTTCAGGTGAGATCAGCGTTTGTGTTGCCCAGAAGAGGATGGACAGTCTGGGTGAACCGAGAAAAGTCTGTGCAGCTGAAGTCGACAAAAGCAAAAACACTCAACTCTTACCAGTTTAAGTATGTCACATGACTGTATAATGCTCATCTGACAAACACTTGTGCACACACACACACAACATCATTCTAGTACAAGTCTTAAAGGTTCTTTAAGTATTGTCTGTCTACCTCTTGCTTGACTGATTAGGGATGCTTTTATCACATTTCATATAGACTTGAATTTGTTGGAAGATTGACAGTCTAATGAAGCTAGAACAGTTGTTTATTCTTCTGCTGCCAATGTTGAAAATAGGACTAGTAGCTTTAAGGGTACAAAATGAAGTTTAAGGAAACATAAGTTTATGTGTAATGTGATATTTTTATTTACATTTAATTGTTCTTGATATTTCTGCATCTGAACAGACATGGCGACATGCTCTACCTAGACATACAGCCACAGGTAACGGCCATGCTGGAAGATAACCTGGAAGAGAATGGAAGTAAAGATAAACAACCATCACTAGCGGCTGCAGGAGCCCTGCTCACTGGAGACAGTGATGATGCAGCAAGAGCCCTCTGCAGGGATCTCAGTGGTAGCATAGTCGAGGACGAGGTCGACCAGTTTCTATGGAAACAAGACGGAACAATACCACGAGAGAAAAATGAGCAGTAAGTTCACTTGTGTTACAATTATATTTTAATGCAAGTGACCTGTTGAATTGAAGTGCCACTGTATAAATTTGCAATTAACATTACCAATTGATTTTTAATTCATTTTTTCCAGTTTTTTTCTTTTTTGTGTATTCATTATTGTTTTAAAATCGCAACCCATTCCTTCAGCTTTTTTGTTAAGGAAGAGAAACTAGCCTATTTTAGGCTGTGACGATTTGCAAACACATGTTGTAGTAACCATACTTTGAGAATGTGTAACAGTTTGATTTTTTTGTAACAAGGCAATTCGCTATTTGCTTCCAATGTATTTGACAAGTTTGTTTGATGCAGCAATATCTTCAAGACAAGTCTGGATTCTGGAATGGCCATGTTTTTTCTTGGGCCAGTTTTACTATGTACTGTTCGAATCTGCCTTCTTCTTTTTTTAGGTGATTAAAATTACTGCGCTAGTGAGCAAAGATTTTTTCATGTGAGAATATATGCTGTGACGTTTTAGTTTTAATTTTTGGTATTTGGACTGACTGCTTTATTAGAATTTGTGCTGATGTTTTATGTGATTCCGTGGATGTATAGGTGTATAATTATTTGTGTTGACAGTTGTCGTCATGGTTCTAAGGGAAAGTGCTTCCATTGTTTGCCATACGAAGTAAGATCATTCGTTCTATAAATACAATGTTTTAGGACAACATGTTGTATTTGGCATCCCTGAGAATCATCATGTATAGGAGCATTAGAAACACTGAAAGTATGGCAGGGACATGAGCAGTAATCGATTTTCCTGATCTGTGTATTTTTGTATGTATCTGAATATTTTCTGTATAATGCAATGGTAGTATCTCTAAAAAGCATATAAATGCTTCTAGTACTTGAAGCTGTATCTAGCTGTCGAGTTAGAAATGCCGTTTAGTACTTTATTAGGCATGCCACAGAAGGAAGACATCAGTAGAGTCGATGACAGTTTAAGGCTGAGTAATTATAATCAGCGTTTTGTCATGAAATGTACGAGTTTTAGTAGATATTTTTGTCTATTTTCTGGATTTATTTGAAAATTATGTACTTAACACCTTTTTTAAAAACACGAAACATGACAGTTTGAGCATCCAATATTAAGCTGCTTCAGAAAGTTTAAAATAATGACCGCCACTTGTTGATTATATCATATTTCAGATATGTGTATTTTTAAAGGACTTCTGTGTGATTATTTTTAGCCTTATGATGAAGAGTACCTGGCGAAAGTAAACCCTCCGATAAAATTCCTTTCATTTCACTCATATCTTCGAAAATTGACTGGAGGCGTTGACAAGTGAGTACCTAACAGCTGCTGGGTTACACTGTACTCTAATTTAGCGGGATTATATATACCTTCTGGGCCTACCTTTATAACCATCTTGTTGCTCATCGTTCTATACTATTGCTTTCATTGTACATTCTTATGGTTTCAATAAAGAAAAGAATGATTTAATTTAACATTTAGCACAAAGTACTGTTAACATTGTTTTCAAAAAGTGTTGCTGGTTTGAGTCGTGTTTATTGCTTACATTGACTTTCGTTGTCTAAAGCCATGTTACAGTATGGAATATGGGAGGCATGCACTTTAAATTATCTATGTTCAAAACAGTTGAATGACTGCATATTTTGATTTATTGCTTCAGAGGAAAATTTGCCCAACTGGAAAACCTGAGTTGTAAAATCAAGCCTGGTTGCCGGGACCATCCGCCTTGGCCGCGTGGTCTTTGTACCAAGTGTCAGCCAAATGCCATCACTCTGCAGCGACAGGTAAGAAGTTTTGCATGTAAGCATTCCGAGAACCATTCTGTCAATGGCCGATTTAGAAGAACGACTTAAAAGTTTTAGTAAAGTAGCTCTGTCGTGTGCATTTGTATTCTATTAGTGTCTGCTTATTTTTCTTTTTTGGAAACAATTTAGTAAAATCTTTAATGGTTGGTTTTGTGCTGTGGCTGATGTTTAGAGGGATGTGGGATCAATGGTGATACTGATATCTAGCAAGTACAGTTGGCTCATGTATGCACCATTTTTGTGAAATAATTGCATTGTTGTACTAAATATTGACTTTCAGCATTACCGTATATCTTTTTTTCATATGGTCTGATTTACACGCTGTGTCATAAGGCATTTCGCCCATGGCTTTGTACTAACGAGTCTACGCTGTAGTAGCATTGCACTGCTCTGTCACAGTCATAGTCCTGTAGACCAAAGGTGTCAAATCTTTGTTAATGTTGGGCCATTGGCAATATTTTGCAGCAAGTGGAAGCCCAGGGTGCCAAAGACACTTGAGCAAAATGGGGGTAGGGGTTTGGGAGGGGCTGGATCCCCAGAACATTTTTGCAAAACTAAATCTGAAATGGTGAATTTTTTTAGGATATAAACAGTCAAATTAGGGTTATGAAATCTTTTATTCTCAAATTGTGTAGTCTTTAGGCAAGGCTCTGCAGGCCAGAAAACATCTGTGGGCCAGAAATGGTCCATGGGCTGGCTTTTGACGCCCCTGCTGTTGACATTTGAGCGACATGACCTGTAAATGAAATTTTCTTATCTGTTGGATTGTATCTGTTCTTTAATCAAGAGTCTATAGCAAATCTTCAACTAAGAAACAGTTGTAACACCTGATCATCAAGTTGTTGTTGTTATTTCAGAAATACCGTCATGTTGACTTCATCCAGTTTGAAAATCACCTGATGGTAGAGCGCTTTCTGGAGTACTGGAGGACGACTGGAAACCAGAGGTTGGGTTACCTTTATGGTAGATATGAGTACCACAAGGATGTACCTCTTGGTATAAAGGCAGTGGTGTCTGCGATTTACGAACCACTACAGGTATATATTTCAAATGATTCTTTAACAATAAAAACTTAGGTCTTAGATGGCTTTGTTATCAAATCGATTCTATAATGCAAACCATGATTCTGTGACAATGATTGCAACAGGGAAAAGCTTGATTTCTCTGACAGCTTTGATTATGTCTGAGTTGGTTCTCAGCAGAGCATTGTTCACACATCCTGTTAATGTAAACTATTGCAGTGCAGCCAAAGATTTTTTTATATATCACTGTGCACAGCTCTCTGATGTATAAGACTTGGTCAGATGGGGAAAAGCAAAAATTCGTAAGCTGGAAATGAAAGTTGGAAATTAAACTGTACGTGATGTGAATAGAATGATGAGCAAACTTAAGTAGAATTTTCTGTGATGTCTTTGCTTTGGTTCAATAAGTATGGTGTTAAATATAGAAAACATTATCTACTACAGACATAATATAGTAATGAAATGAATCTACTTCTGCTCTCTCTAACTGGAGAAATCTTTTTTATCTTGGAAATCAAGTTCCTTCTTTGCCACTTTTTTGCAAACGCTTGAATACCATTTTGTTCGATTGTGGTTTCATTGTAATAGGTCAGGTGGTGAGTCTCTTGAAGTGGCGCTATATAAATTTACCATTACCATACTTCATGTAGCATTACTTTCTGTCTGTTAGGTCAGTACCAAGAGCAGTATTGAGCTTGTTCAAGACGAAGACGAGGTTGTAAACAGTATTGCAGCCAAGCTTGGCCTCAGGAAAGTCGGTTGGATCTTCACTGATCTCGTTCCGCTGGACACGTCAACTGGAACTGTGAAGCACTTCAGAGGGAATGTCGTAAGTCTTATGCTTCCCTACTGCAAAAGATTCAGATAAGGTCAATTGTAGCAATAATCTCAGTATTAGTGATATTTGTAGATTGAGTAAAAGTCTATGGATAAAATACGACTACATCTGATCAATGTCTTTCTGGCACATCCTTTGTTGTATATGAATGAAGTACAAATATTTTTGTTGATATTGCCCTCTTTCCAAAGTTCAGAAGTGCACACGATGATTCAACAGAACATCGATGGTGCCGAGCAATCGTGAGTGAAGGACTTGCTCAAAGTCTGTACACAGCAACTGCCCCGGACAAGACTCGAACTCATACTATCCTTGTTACAGGCTGTGTTCTAAACAATCAGCCACCGTGCCACACCGTATAACCTCAGAGAATGTAAAGAGGTTCTGTGCATTGTTTGTTACAGTTACAACGTATTGTAGTTTTGCTGATTGCACACTTTTAATAGTGGTAGACTTCAGAGAAGTTGCACTCAGTGGTTGAAAGAATTTTAGTTCTCAATTTGTCGATGAAGGTGTGTATTAAAGCAACAATGTTGTGATGTATCTTCCTTTAATAACAAATCTTGGAGCTCTGAATTCGCGTATGTTACTGATATTTCTTTTAAAGTGTTCCAAAATTGATTTATTCCTTTCCAAAGTCTCAACTTACTGATTTGTTTAATTTGTGTTGACTACTTTTATTTGTGGGCAATTTGCAGAACTCCCACTTTCTAAGCGCAGAAGAGTGCATTATGGCGGCCGATCTACAGAATCGTCACCCGAACCCATGCAGATTATCACCAGAGGGACACTTTGGCTCCAAGTTCGTTACGGTAGTTGTAACAGGTAAACACTCTTTGTTATCTGCTTCCTTGTCTAATAAGTCCTATGTGTTTTGATTCCTGCTGAGATGAGTATGCTTAAGCTAACATTAATCGTAATTGTAAACTCAAAATTTCTAACGTGCTACTCTAAAGCTAAGCGCAAAGCACCAGCTTTTTCACGGACTCTGCGTTATATCAGAGGATTGTCCAGAGATCGATGTCCAGTAGAGGTCTGAGTCTGGTTGCCAGAGAAACCAGAGACGCAGAGCAGCTGTAATGGCGGGTTTCGTTGAGGATGAGAAAGCTTGGATGTGAGAGGATCAGATGGTTTAGGGTAGGAATTCTTGAAGATGGTTTAGGGTAGGAATTCTTGAAGATGGTTTAGGGTAGGAATTCTTGAAGATGGTTTAGGGTAGGAATTCTTAAAGATGGTTTAGGGTAGGAATTCTTGAAGATGGTTTAGGGTAGGAATTCTTGAAGATGGCTTAGGGTAGGAATTCTTGAAGATGGCTTAGGGTAGGAATTCTTGAAGAGGTGAGACTTCAGTTTGGAGGGAAAGCCTATATGGGGTGATGAATAGAGGAGCCTGAGGCAGACAAGTAGAGGAGCTGGAGGCAATTAACCAGAAGGCATCTAACCACAAAACCTGGCCATTATATGTTTGGGGGTGATCTAATTGTGTTCATTTATTGTGCTAACTACTGATTTAATGGAGCTGTTTTGTCTACAGGTGATTCGCAGAATCAGATTCACTTTGACGGATATCAGGTTTCTAATCAGTGCATGGCGCTGGTTCGAGACGATTGCTTAGTGCCGACGAAAGATGCATCTGAGCTAGGTTACGCCAAAGAGTCGACGACTGAACAGTATGTCCCTGATGTTTTTTACAAGGTTGGTGTAGCTTGCTTAGTTACTGTATAACTATATATTCTGTGTCATAACAAAGATGATTAACGTCGCCCTCCTCCTTTCTCCAGGCTTGCGACTGGCACTGCCACAGGAAGGGTAGTGGCGGAGTTAACATCTGGCTAGGTGTTACTAAACATTCTTCAGACTCATGGTTTTATAACTTTAACATGCTTTCTTTTAATTGTTGTTTCTTTACGGAAGCGCACTGCTGTACGGCTTAGTACACCTATGTGATATTGCCCACCTTCCAAAGTTCAGAATTGCACACAGGACCACCATATGACAGACCATCAGTAGCGCTGAGCAATTGTATAAGAAGAGCTTGCTCAGAGTTCTTAACACAATTACCGCCTGTGTGGAGGCTGAAACTCGTACTCTCCAGGCCGAGCACTCTACCCATTTGGCTACCATGCCTCTAGTATATGAGGTAACAACAGTTGTAAGAATTTCGGTGTACATGTAATGTTAAAGTATTGATAGAGTTTGTTTAGCCCTGTCACAGAACATGCCGAACGGAATGCTGTATTGTGGATTAACACAGTATTCAGCTTTTGTTAGTAGATTTCTTTTTGTTGCTTCAGGTCACCGACAAGTATGGCAACGAGGTGACGAAGCTGGCCCGACCCCTTCCAGTCGAACACCTTGTGGTGGACGTGGAGGTGGCCTTTCCAAAGGAGCTGGCATTCACGGACTTTGCTTCAGAGGCCGTTCATCCATTCTCCATCGAACACCGTGAAGGGATAGGCGAGACACAGGTTAGTAATTGTTAATGTTCCATAGGATGCTTGGACTTTTGCAAAGACCTCTTTGCTAGTCTAAAGAATGTTATATTTCTATGAGAAAGACTGCTTTGCCCATATCTCGATGGTGTCTGCTGGGCTAGGACTTTGTAGCTGAATATGCTTATATGGCTAGGATAGCTTTGTAGTTGAACAGTGCTCACATAGCTGCTATTAATGCATTCTTTGGCCATTGTCTGGCAAAAGCGACGAACGAATCCAAAATTCATATTCATAGTCTTTGATGCATACTAGAACTTAAGAGTTTGACATAATGTGAATACACAGATTCTCAACAATTAGAGCCAACACATCTGAAATCCTCGGTGAAGGATCATTCAAAGGCACTATACAGGTTTTATATAACTTTGCATCATGTTGATTAGACAGAGTAAGGCATCTTGATATAGTAGATGATATCTGAATAGTTAGTAACTCTGCAGTGTATCATTGATAGATAAGAACACAGATAAAAAAAATAAGGGTTCTTTTATTCTTTTGTGACCATTGTTATAGAAGCCTTTTGTTAACATCGAATATTGACTGTACTGAAGGCAGAACTGTTATATTCTGTGTGTGCAAATGCGTGCCAGCGTAGGCCTTTTCCAACACCATGCTCATCATGCATAATGATGCTCACCTTGTAAATTCACTAGGAAGGCTTTCATTGGAGTACATCTGTAAAGTGCTTTAAAAAATGCTCCACAACCACCTGGCTGCTTAATATCGATTTCATTACAATTACCGGTATGATTTGCAGAACTTTCTGTAAGGTTGAACTGTGTTGTTGCAGGAATTCACCAGCTTTGCGGAGTATTTCACCCAGTTTAATGGTGATAGGCCAGTGAACATGTTTTGTGATCTACACCGCCTTACATACCTATCTTCATGTAACAGGCTACCACTCAAGGTAAGGTTCAGTGCTTGGGAATGTTTATGTTAAAGTCTATGTTATGTTATGGTTGATATACACTTCATAGAAGAACAGTCTTAAGCTAGCCCTGAGACAGCCATGGGTATGAAGTGTTCGTGACTTTGTTTTCTTAACCTCTGCTTTAAATGCCATGGAAGTGACATATATTGGCGCTCCAGATAAGGCAACCAGCGTGGTAAGTAAGTCAAGTTTAGCACAAGCTTATAGAATGGTATAACGCAAGGAAATAATAATAATAATAATAATAATAATAATCTGTTCTTTAATTAAGCGCCTGCAAACGCACTGCGCTGTACAGTGAACATGCATATAGTAGAAACGGCAGCCACGCAGGGCGCCTTACATACATGTAATAATAAATAATAATAATAAATAATAATAATACATGTATACAGTAGAAGCACATGATAACAGTTTTACAGGAGTTGAATATGACTGTTAAGCGGCAGCAACACGGAGCCAATCATGGCCTACTATTCATATAACCACCTGCCACCTAGCGAGTGAAAGGCTGAATAAACCTTACGGGGTCTGCGGGGTTCGATCTTGGTACCTTCAGCTCTTCACGCCAGTGTGTTATCCATTACTCTACGGCCCCCCGTAAAATCATATTGCCTGATTGTAATGCATGTAAGTAATGCATTTGTTGTAGATCGGAGACATCCCAGCAGAGGTTCTGCAACCGATTCTGTTAAACGTTATCACAGAGTCGGTTAGCAGGCAGCTTGTAAACAGACAGAAATGGATGGAAAAGGCGAAAGAGCATGTTACTTCCCTGAGCAGTGTCTCTGAGTTTTGGAAAGCTGTCGTAGCATCAGAATATTTCTCCATTCTCCTGGGTAGACGTTTATGTATTACTGGTGAGTTTGGACAGCTGTTTTGATGAGTACAAAGAATTGGCTGGATCATTTTGTGTGTTGAAGTCCAGCATACATCAGTATCTTATTCCTTTCTCTTACAAATTTGACAACGTTACAATTCTGCAGTTGCCTGATTGTAATGCATGTAAGTAATGCATTTGTTGTAGATCGGAGAATTGTAACGTTGTCTGCAATGATTCTCTTGCAGAATGTTTTCAAATTTTGGCTCGTCGTTCTTCAACTTTGAAAAAAGATAATAAATTAATAAAGTAGATAAAATTTATTCAACTCATCTATTTCACATTCCTCAAGCTGTGGAAGCTCTTTTTAGTGTATATAGAAAATGTTCAGCATAATTCATCACAGCACTAATTGACATCATGGTACATGTCTTTCCTGGCACACGTCTTGTCCTTGGCCGGCATTCATTCGCAGTTGCCAGTCCCTCCATCTGGAACTCTCTACTGCCTCATGTTTGCAACTCTCTTAGTGAGACTGTCTTAAAACTTACCTCCAAGTCTACCTAAAGCTTCCTGGCTTCAGTGTGCTTTTCTGAGCTTCGTATATGCATATATAGGCAAACAGACCTCAGCTCTAACATACATTATATCAACTGCAATTATTGCCAGTAACTAGTTTTAACTGTTTCATTTAGTAACAAAGCCCACTCGACTCGACATCATTCACCGGATGGAACTACCAAAGTCTGCAATCGATGTTTCTTACCTGAAAGGAGAAGTTGTAGCGCTCTGCAAAGAATCGAATAAGAAATGTACTTTGCAATTCTATAAACTGTTGAATATGAGAAGGGTAATAAGAGTCATTGATTTGAATGATAGCATGCAAGCCCTGGAAATCTGTGTGTGCTCTCTGACAGGCTGTGTTTATGTCGTGGGGCATGTTGGAATGGAAGTAAGAATAGTTAAATTGGAGCCGGGAGAGAGGAGTTCATATGCTGTAAGGACTGTCATTTTTGGCAGTCCTTATATAAGTTCTAAAATAGCCATAAGTCATTCAGGCGAGATTATCGCACTTTGGAATAGAGAACAGCAGCAGAAAATCATCGTTTTAAGTGGCGCTGGAAATGTTCTGAGTGAAATAAGCATCCCTCAAAACCTGCAGGTGTTGAATGTTTTGTGCAAGGGAGATCATTTCCTGTTAGTATCCTATGAGGGGTTTAGTCGCAAATATGTTGAAATTGATGGGAGTGGAGTGCCGATTGGATTCTTGAGTCAAGCTTGTACAGAAAGTTTGAGTTGCAGTGTTGATTGTTTGGATAGATTGTTTACATGTGGCATTAGTTTTTCAGAGGATTGTGTCAAATTGTGCATAGCTCTGTTCGACTGTGAGCTGATGCAGATGCAGTTGGAAGTGTCGGATGATGTTAGAACTCGACTGCAGAATTGTAATGTTGTCAAATTTGTAAGAGAAAGGAATGAGATGCTGATGTATGCCGTAGGAAACTGCAAGTGTTATTTGAACTTTGTAAAACTCTTTTAGGGAGGGAGGAATTGGGCAGTGTTGATTGTTTGGATAGACTGTTTACACGTGGTATTAGTTTTTCAGAGACTTATTTCATTCTTGGTGTTTGATGAAATTGTATCTATTTTGGGGTTTTGTCTGAAATTTTTATCTGCACAAGAATTGTTTCAATGCACATTTTTCATCAGCTGTGTAGTTTTTTAGGAGCTGCGTTGTTTGTTGATAGATTGGGGGAAAAGGAACGTAGTCACAAACTGGTTTACTGGGTTCAAATGACAAAGGACATGTTTAATTTTGGAGATAAATGAAATTGACTTTTCTTGTGAAGTTGTGATGCAAATGTTGTATAAAATAAAACTTTAACAAATAGTCATCTGTTATAAAAAGGTTATTGTGCTTCATGATTCATTTGTGTATTATATTGGGAGTTTTTAGTATGTGATAAAATCATTGCTTAAGAATGGTATCATCACTCAGGTTAGGTTTTTGTATTTTGTACATTTTGCTTGAGATAATAGAGGCCATTGTATCAAACATCACGGCCTGTAAGTTTTGCATAGTGAAGTGTTGATTTTAGATACATGTAATGTACCCAGGAGTTTAACTGTTATCACATAAGTGACAGATGAAAATCTCATTGAACTTTATCTGATCTCATCTAATAGTTTTCATAGGGTCGTTGTCGTAATCAGTTAATTCTATTTGTCGGGTGTATCGAGTTCAACCCCCTCAGCTCTTCTTCTAACCCCTCAGCTATTAAGTAACTGAAAAGATGTTGGGTTGGTCAGGAAACTAAAATATCTGATGAGTCATCAGTTGTTTCATGTGCAACATATTAATAACATTAGATTTTGACCTGCATTCATGTACTTTGGTAATCAATACAAATTTTCAATCCCCAGCTCTTTTTTGACAATTAAAACACTGACTGTAATAGAGCAGAGCAAACAGGAATGCTGGCTACAGTCTCAAAATTGTGACATGGAACACTTTCTTTTTTGCTATAAAAGCTGACAGTCAACTATTCATAAACCCATTAATAAAGCCAATTGTTGATTTACAGTTTTGGCCACGTTTTACTTTGTGAGGGTGTAAGAATGACTTGTGGTTGTAGCTCCAGCTGGTTCGGTTTAACTGTGTTTGTATAATGTATATGAATGACCACCTGGTGAAGTTTTCTCTTTGTAGGCTGAAGTTTGATTTATTAATGCTTTTGTCTAAAGTTGGCTTCATGCTTTCCAGATTTTTTGCAAATGTCATTAATTTTGATTGGTAATAATTGTGTTACACTTGCACCGCTAGTGAACTCGGCTTTGCTTTGTACTTTGTGTACTGAGTGCTGCTGATAGCACTTTTCCAAAATTACTGTGAACTCTCAGCATATTCTAGGGTTGTGTTTGTGATCCATGTTCCTGTCTGCGATATATCAGTGTTGTAATAATAATAATAATATTACTATTTGTTTATTGATTCATACTGACAAGTAGAGGTCCACCGGAAACCGGCTCGGATACTCGGTTCGGCCGGAAATCCCGTTTCCGGAAGTATTCGGCTCGGCAAATATTGTAGACGCAAATAGTTGCGAAAAAATTTCTGTAAAAAAATTTTTTTTCTATAAAAACTTATTCAATAAACTTACGTATATAAAATTTTAAATGTTGAATCTTAAAACAATTACACAGAAAACTTCACAATTGCACAGAAATGACTACAATTCAAATTGTATTAGTCACTTATTACACAAATTTATGTCGATAATTTCTTATTACATGAAAATGTGAAGCTCCGCATATGGAACAAATGGTACCCGGTTCGTTACCGGTTCCGGCAAAAATACATCCAAATACTCGGATTCGGTTTCCGGCGGAAAATGTCTTACCGGTGGACCCCTACTGACAAGTATGCAGTAAGATTACATGATATAGTAGTAACAGATGGTAACAAGTTTAACAGGAGTCCAATTTAACTGTATGGCAGCCTGCAAGGTGCCCAATCTGTCCTACTGCTCATTTTACCATTGCCATCTATGGAGTGGAAGGCTGAGTCTACCTTGTGGAGTTAGCGGGTATCGAACTCGCGTCCTTCTGATCTTCGTGTCAACGTGTTACCATTCAACCATCTCCCCGCTCCACAGGTTATAAGAAGGGTTCAGGAAATTTGTTTCGAGATTTCTGTGCATTTAGCCAACTCGGCTATAATGAGTACATTTACTATACACTGTTGGTGGGAAGATCAGACGATGAAAGAGTGTATGGGCCACCAACCCTCGTATGCCAAGGCTAAAAAATTAAGTTGCTGACACTGCATACCCACAGTTGCCTCTCAGGCTAGCATAAGGCTAGATTAGTTCTACCTTTCCTTCTCGTCTCCGTTAGTGTGTTTGTTACCATTATTATGTCTTTTAGCGCATGAACAACCAATGCTTGGACTTGCCAGCTGGCAGAAAAGTTGTAGCTGGTCAGTGAGGTATGGTAGCCTAATGTAGTGCAAATGTTAATCTGTTACACACATCTTTCAGAAGTAAAATTAATTTCTTTAATAAGTAAAATGATCCGGATGATTTGTGTATTACATGAACTAGGAACACATTTGCAGATGCAATGAACACTTGCTTGACAAACGAGTTCTGATGTAATGTAAGATAATTTATTTAGCACCCTTATACTTCACTTACATTTACAACTTGATATAAACTGCACTGTAAAATAACAAAGAAACAAAGAAGCAAAGTACGAAAGAAGCAACATAAAGAATATTTTTTTATTTTTATTTTTTTTTATTTATTCCGGATATTTCTATAGCGTCTCTCGAAGTCTACTACTACTCAGAGGCGCTCCCGACTACAGCATTTGATACTGTGCCGGAATTTTCACGCCGAAGTGCCACGAGCAATTGCGAGTGAAGGACTTGCCCAAGGTCCGTACGCAGCGGCTAGAGTGGGATTCGAACCTGCAACCCTCCGGTCACAAGGCGCCGAACTTACCACTGAGCCACCACGCCCCACTAAAATATAAATGCAGATCAGATAAAACATGGTTAAAAACGTAACTTTATGAAAAAAAAACCTTTTGTAATTGAAATCGAACATTTATAAAAGCGCCACTCAACGATTCAGAGGCACCCCGGACCCAAGTCGGTGCTATCACTAACAAATAGAATGGATTTCAGACGTTACCCGAACGTCCTCGAGACCAAAAGTCTTGGTCTTGAGGTTCAAAGTCTTGGTCTTGAGACCAAAAGTCTTGGTCTTGGTCTCGCAAGACCAAGACCGGCTGTCAATATGAAGTCATTTTTTTAACAAAGCTGAAGAATTAAAAAATTTATCAAGCCTGTTTGCATCGTAGCCTACGACAAATACCTGCGGACGGATACAAGTCTTGTTGGTCAGGAAAACCCATCGGCAGCAGCAACTAAGCTATGCTGTGTCTGTAAGCCCTGCCGAGACGTTTTCTGAAGCCAGACGGTCTGAAACCATGGGAGGCTTCAAAAAGGCTCACGATTTGTGCATTTACATCCAGTGCTTGAAAAGCTACTATGTGTGCCAGCGACTTAAGCACCTATGGAAAGTATTTTTTCACATGGCGGAATTTTTATGAGGCCCCACAAGGCAAGTCTTGGTCAGAAAATTCTGAGCGAATTGGTTTTTATAAAATACAAAAGGCATTTGGAATACATTTTTCATGAAGGACTTTTGTAAATACGAATTCGGAATTCTCTGCAGTCTGCATTTAAAGTTTATTTGCCTGAATAAAATAAAAAAACTCACATTTTCATTAAAATAGCGAGTAGTCCGACATGACAATTTTTTGTAAGGAAAAGAAGTCTTAGGCTTAATGTGATTTTTTGGTCTCGGTCTCGGTCTTGCTCTTGAGGTTCAAAGTCTTGGTCTTGGTCTTGGTCTCGAGGTTCAAAGTCTTGTTCTTGGTCTTGAGGTTCAAGGTCTTGGTCTTGGTCTCGAGGTTCAAAGTCTTGGTCTTGGTTTAAGGTCTTGACAACAAGACTGACCCAAACAGAGGAATAGACCGACAGAGAAGCTCAAACCACGATTCCTACGGAAGACAGTTTTAACTAGAGGGGTCAACATATGCAAAACTTCTAGACTGACCATTCGCGGGGAAAACCAGAAGGCCTCTGGCGGACAAGCGGAGAGCGGAGCGACCAGGGAGTGAATAAGAGGCGATGTACAAAAGGTTTTGTCGTAAAAGGAGCTACTCCGACCAAACAGTTGTGCAGAAGAGTTAAAATTTGAAATGAATGCGCTGGGGCGCAGGAAGTCTGTGGAGGGTGTCCCTATGATGACGATATTCGTTTTTTGAAGGCAGAAAGTTGCCAGAAACCTTGGCGACTGTTTTAAACTATAATATGTATGGGTCCTATAGGCTATAGGCCCGTACGTATGGCCTACACACGGAAAAATATACTTGTAAATTTTTCACAGATAAATAATTAACATTTCAGGCAGTGGCGGCGATCTTGTATGACAGGTGGGGGGAGGGGCGGATTCAGGGGGGCCAATCCGGCCATGGCCCCCCATTTGAAATTTGTATTTATTTTTAACATGTGTTTTATGGGCGTTTTATGATCTTTACACAGGCGTGGCCCTCCCCCTGTAGGCGTGGATGAGTAAAATGTACACCGTAGATGTAGACTGAAGACATTAAAAAGGTTAACGACTAAAAAAAAAAGGTCATCAACTTTTTTGGGAGATGACTACAAAATTTTTGGTCCCCCCTGATAGACCTTCTGGGGGGAGGATATTTTTGAAGTGATATGGTCAAAAAATAATTTTAAACTGATCTGGTTAAAAAAGAGGTCAAAAAATTTTTCGCGCTCATGCGCGAACAAATTTTATACCCTGAGCGCGAAAAAGTTGATGACCTTTTTTTGATGTTTCTTCTAAATTTGGGGTCCGATGTATGGCGTATCCCCCCACTGTTAAAGGTGTGGGTCTTGTCCCCCTCAACCCCCCCCCCCCCGGGATCGCTGCCCATGATTTCAGGCCAGAATGTTCGGCAGTTGATCGAGTTACTCATGAAAAGGAGCCAGGATTTGGTTTTGCAAGCCTTCGATCACTTTCAATCACATTTCGTATCTTTGTGTTAATAAGGTAGGCTTATCTGAAAATATTCGTGTTTAATACACAGCCATAAACCACTTTTCCATTCCTTAAAAAGATTTGTGTGCATGCAGCGGAGAGAAGCTGGACACCACAAAATGTTATGGTCAAACTTTTTATGGCTGGAACTATGATAGGCCTATTAATTCCCAGCTCGCTATATCGAGTGCACAAAACTTCGCTGTACCAATTAGGCCTAAGTGTCATCCAGAAACTTTAGCCTATGATTTGTAGTGTACGCAGTCAACTGGCCGCAAACCAAGAACCAAGCTTAGCGCTCGTGAATAAGTTGGTGCCTTGTGCTTAGCCTGCAAGTGGCGCTTTATAAATTTTTTTACGATTGCCACTAGGGCCTACTTCCGGAGACATAATAGCTCAGTACGTGTGTCGTTGTAGCCCCGGCTGTAAAATTTGCTTTCCCTCATAACTGTTTTTCCAGTGATTAATTAATACAAAACGATTAATAGAAATTCGACCGGGTTTCCGTCCAAATGATCAGTGAGCGCGGGCGCACTATTCATTGGTATGCAGTATTTGAAATTTGTCAGCGCTTGCTAGCGATGTCTTTTGTTTTAAAAGCAAATTGGTAGGCCCTATTTCGTTTGACTCTTGCCATCGCTAGCGTAATGTGGCTGCCAGTTGTGCATTCTCGTTTGCTATCCAGTATCACGCAGTGGCGTAACCACGCCCGGGCAATTATGGGCAGTGCCCGGGTTGCAATTAATTCTGCCCGGGTTGTGCAAGCCACAGAAATTATGTATAATTATTTTAGTATTATTCAAGAAAACTGGATGGCACAACGCACCCACGAAATTGAGAAATTTTGAGTTTGACATTGCTTCAGACAAACGATTCAGAATTAATATGATGTTCCATCAGCCCATCGCGTCGACCTGCCTTTGCCGTTCTGTCGCCCCCATCCCGTCCCTACCCACCAAGGCTACTTGAAGCATGAAAAACCGGTCAGAGAGAGACAGACAGACAGACAGACAGACAGACAGACAGACAGACAACAAGGCGCTAAAGACAGATAGTATTTCAGGCATTTCTTAGCATGAAGCTGAGTTAGTGTATGCATTGGTTGTACGCCTGAAAAGAGAATCTGGCTGCAGCCTATATTAGTGTGCATGCGAATGAACGTATCTTCATGTGAAACTGGGTGCTGTGGGTCATCCAGGGTCAAATACCCCCCCCCCCCCGACACATCAGGGTGACATAGACACATGCTACACGTGAAGACCGAAATATTCACGAACCACTCTTAGCCTTCTGCCTCTCCATCGTTGATGTAAACGTCTGTGGCCCTGCGTAGGCCTATCATGTATCATCTGTCAATATAGCCTACAGGCTAGTTCAGACTGCAGAGAGGCTGAAAGTTACACAGGCCTTGTAGGCCTAACCCTTGTTGTGGCACTTTTGAGCAGCTTAGGCTAAATGGAAAAATTGGCCAAATATAAAATTTGTGCGGTAAAGAAAGAAAATGAAAGATCTAGGGTCCTAAAGCAGAATGTGACCGGGAGTGCCGCGTGCGTAAGCACCTCGTATGGCTATGCCTCTGGCACGAAGGTGCCATCGTAGGTCGAGATGGCGAATTAATAGGTATATGACATAATACGTAAAACGTCACATATTTAAAAAATTGAAACAAGTAATATCGAAGACCGTCAATTTTCAAAGAAGCGCTGAAGCGGGTATGTTCTCAGTTTTAGTAGATGATACAAAAGATATTGATGCAGTGTCATTTATATAATTGGATACTTAGTTACAGGCTATAGCTGCTAGTGCTAACTCTGCAAATCTGAAATTTTCTAAGATTCTTTTGTTAGTCACTTGATGTTTTCGCTTCTAAGTTGTCTTTATGGCGGCAATATGGCCAACAGCCCTACACGTTTGAAATATCTTAACTGGCTGCAGATTGATTACAATTCGCGTATGAAGTTTTTAATGTAAAATGTAAATGTTTTTTTTAGCAAAATGTTGAATTATTATAATTATAATAACATTATAGGTAGTTGCTAACTTGCCACTTTCGAATAAATAAAAATGGCCTCTACCATATCCTACTTAAAATGATCAAAGGCCTAATTACGATTAGGCCTAATGTTGAGTTGGGCAGCTGCCCGGGTTCCATTTTCACTCTGGTTACGCCACTGGTATCACGTAGCCTACAATATCACGTAGGCCTACAGTATGATCGTATTGATCACGTACAATTTAAACTGTGATAAGTGTGACGAATTGCACTTACTAGTGGTTTTGGTTGGGCCTGAATAAGCGGGTAGGCCCTTTGCACCTGAAATTAGCCGCCTAAGAGAGCGCGCCAAATTCTCTTTGACTGTGACCAATGGCTGAATGAGTTTCACCGGAAATGTGTTGCTGTGTGGACATAGGGAAATTGGGTTGTTAGTGCAGTCGATGTTTAGCTCGCGTCGAGTAACGGAGTAAGGAAATTAGAAGTGGATTTTCTCAACGGACAGAGAACGTCTATGTTTACTTCTCGACGGACTGAGTATATAAAGTAGAATAAGTAGGGCCTTTGTATCTGAGAGCGGACATTGTCATTTGATTTGCTTGTTCATTTGATGAAACTAGTCAAGTTTATTTTCGTTGAAATAAAACTTCGAAAAACGTCAAAGACTCGTTGGTGTAGTGCGACGAAGAAAACAAAATCCTCACAATAGGCCTAATTGTTCCGACACGAGCATCGTATTTATTTTGACTGATTGATATCTGGATAGATTGAATATCACCGTTCGGCAGTTCGTATTAAACTAGTTGGTTTTGCTCCGAAATATTTATGTGACTTAGCCTAATTCATCGCCCTCACTCTGCTGCTTCTCTTCGTCCTCTTCGTTCCTCTGACCGTTTGGACCTCCTCGTTCCCCGTGTCAGGACTTCACTGCCTCAATCTAGGTCTTTTGCTTCCATTGGCCTTGCTCTTTGGAATGAGCTTCCTCTGTCTATTCGTTCTTCTATTCTCTCAGGTAACGTCTCTTCCTCTTTTAAGTTTCTTAAAAGTTGCTTCTTCTGTCGGGGTCTGTCGCACTGGGAGCGCTTCTGAATGTACCTCCCGCTAGAAGCGCTTATAAATATCCGAATACAATACAATACAATAGTTTACGTAACCTCTTGAATATATAATTAGCCTAGTGTCTATTTTCGGTGAACAAGGACCTTTTTCTGACCTATTTATAGGTTTCTATTCATGCTATAAAGGCGAAGTAGTGAGTTTTATTATTATTACGAACATTTTTAACGCGCGCAAAGTCACACAGAAGTGCGAATCTGAGACGTGGTTAGTCAGCGGCCTGGTGAAGAGCCATTAGATATCCACATGTTTGAAAGCCAGTGAGAAGCTGTGAGTTTTGAGGCGTTTCTTGAAAGAAGAAGAAGAGGTCGAGCAACGAATATACATTGGTAGTGGGTTCCATTCCTTAGGGGCTGCAACAAGAAATGCACGAGAGCCCATGGCAGTGCAGCCAGTGCTGCATCTAGGCTCAGCCATAAGACCCATCACCAAAGACCGCTGACTGCGTGGCGGGATGTATGGAGAGATTAGTGGTTGAAGGTAGGTAGGAGTGCACAATGTGAGTGATGTATATGTCAAGCAGGCCAGTTTAAATCTAACCCTGAACTAGCTATAACCCGTGAAAAATCACGGTATGTAAATTTGATTCAGAAACTGGGCTTACAATAGGAGCTGCGCGACCTGTCTCTGCTGCCAAAGTTTCTTCTTCAATCTCTACTTCACGGAGTGTTTTATAAGCTGCAGCATATACCTTAATCTGTCTCATCAATTGGTCCAGCCAGCTGCAGCGTCAATATGTTCATTGGACGGGTGCCGGAGTCGTAGTTTGCCATGCTGGAATCAATGATGTACACATGAGCATACTGCCTTTGACAACTAACGTTGATAGGGTTGGCGAGCCCGGGGTACAGCTGCGCTTTGTGTGTGTGCGTGTGTGTGTGTGTGTGTGTGCGTGTGTGTGTGTGCGCGCGCGTGTGTGTGCGTGTGTGTGTGTGTGTGTGTGTGTGTGTGTGTTTGTGTGTGTGTGTGTGTGTGCGAGAGAGAGACAGACAGAGACAGAGATAGTTCAGCCGGCCTGACCGGCCCCGTTGATAGGTCAGCTCCAGTCGGGCCCAACGGAATCTGACTTATCGACTGGGCTGGCCGGAGTCTCTTTGTAGCATGCATACCTTTCTGGATCTGCGCAAATCCTTTCCATCATTTCCTTTTGCCTTTGCTTACCACTTTTTGCTCATGAGGTCTCTCCGTGGACGTCCTAATGGGGAGGAGGCATTTGCCTCCTGGATTTTGCAAATATTTTTTTGAAAATAATTTTTTTGATTATTGTGATGATTATAGCAGTCCCAACACGATTTTCAATTCAAAAATAGCACTCAGTTATTTAGGTAAAGTCCTTGATCATTATTTATTTTAAAATTGTTTCCATGCACATTTTGTTTCTATGCCAAAACGTCATTTTGCACCCCTAACAATTTTGCACCCCCAAAAAAACTCCTGCGGATGCCCATCACAGGCTATAGCGCCTCGATGCACAGACTTGCTCAACGTGAATCCACGGTGCCATGTCAGAGTTAATCTAAGGGGCCATCCATATATTACGTACACAAAAATCCGGGGAAATTGGCTTTTATATAATGTAATAAAATGCCATGGGACGACTATAGGATAATACAGAGTTATAAATAGGCTAATGTGGACATCATAATTAGAAATTTATTTTGGGTACGTACACATTTTGTTACCCACCCAAGGAGTCGGCGCCTATGGCACTAGGAACCTCTGACGCAGCTGGGCCGTCAGCAAACGCTTCAGTTTCAACGCGTACTAACTTTCATTAAACGGTACGTGGGGGGTGACGGGAGAAGAGACGCGCGTTTGTCTTGTAGACCAGAAATACCGGTAGGTCCTCCTACCTGAATCGACTCACTCGCTCGTTAAGCGCGACCGTTTAGGTAAGATATAATATGCGAGTGAGACTAACCCCTTAACGCCACGCTCAAACCAATGACAGGCACATTACGCAAGTAATAGCACAGGCAAATTACGGACTAAAAGCCAAACGTAAACTTAGCCTAGCATTGGTAAGGTACGGACTTGAAGCCACACATAACTTAGCCTAGCTTTGGTAAAGTACGGACTTGCAGCCACACGTAACTTACTGCCATTGTGTAACGTGCTCTTTACGCAGGTACAAGTGTACGCAACACTACTGGACCTTTTGCAGGTCAAACATAGGTTCGAAGCCTGTGAAATCTGTTGTTCTCTGTTGCACTGAACACTACAGGTAAATCATATGGACCATTGATCTAATCTTTAAAGACAGCTGTGGAGCCTTAGCTGTTAAGACAGTTGTATGGGCCTAAGAAGACAGGACTGGACTCGCTTTAGCTCCACAAAATAATAACTACACCTATACAGCCTGCGATAGGCCTATGGACACTTAGAAGACGACAGTTTGTAGAAGAAACAGCTAGCAGTGGTAAGTTACGGACTAACAGCCCCACGTAAATTAGCCTAGAATTGGTAAATTACGGACTAAAAGCCACGCGTAACTTATCATAGCATTGCTTTTCGTATGTGTATGGAATGAAGCAGCGCGACGCCTTTTATGTAGTTAGAGAGGTTGGCCGCAGACTTCCCGCTTTCTGATTGGCTGGATGACTAGACACGCTTTCAATTAATGGCTGATATGACCAAATACTAGTGTGACCCAAAGCGTGAACATATACATTTGTCTGGTAATAAAATACCCAGATTGTGGCAATTTGTGGCTTTGAACTACTCAGCCGTAATGAACATGGCTTGGTTAGCGATTAGAATTGTCCGCTTGTGGCATACAAAGACAGTCATCTATTAGGCCTATTAAACTAAACAAGATAGACACGAGAACACTAAAACGCCGTGGCAAAGGTAGTGTGCTTTCGTTAAATAGGCCCTAATTCTTTTAATAGTAAGGGGCTTAACAAACAGCTCTTATGATGTCATGTCTTGTTGAAAGATAATTGATATAACAATTAGCAATTTGGGACAATGCGTAGGCCTATATTCTTGTTCCCAATGACGACATCGTTTATGACGCGTCATATGACAATCATAATTAATCACAGTCTCGCGATTTCTACAGCGTCCAAAATGTAGTGTGATCCAACTTCACTGCCAGCGTGGCTATATATGGGACCGTTATAGGGACCGTTATAGGGCCCGAATGGGTTCCATAAATAATTGTTCATTATCATGCTAATAAAGTAATATTCACAGGCTCCCGGAACACAAAGGGCATGCTGCAGTCAGGCCCGCATTAGGGGGGTGCTAAGGGTGCTGCAGCACCCGGACCCGCAGTTTTGAGGGGCCCGCGTTTTCGGAAGTAGGCCTTATGTTAAATTTTTTATTGTACTTGTAATTGGCCCCCGCGTTAAACTAGCCTTAATGCGGCCCTGGCTGCAGTCGCAGAAAATGCCGATATCCCACTTTGTATTCGGGTGTGCTATATGGGCTTAACAGCATTACACTTGGCGAGACCTGTATCAGGCTATATGGGTCCTATAAGGGTCCCATATAAATCAGGGTGAGAATTGTCGGGGGGTTGGGGGGTTCAACCCCCTAGTCTTTCTTAGGACCCCATAGTAAAGTCTTCATTGCACACCCAAACTCCACATGAATCAAGGTCTAACCCCCCAGTCTTTTTTCTACAATTCTCATCTATACATATAGTTTCCTTATATGCAAATTTGTCCTGGTATAACGCTGCGTCACAAAGCCTTTCTGTTCTATTGTGAAACCGTTTGTGACGTCACTATACTGTCGTCTTGACGACGGTCGTCTTGACGACGGCGTTCAGAACATTTTAACCAACGTCATAATTATGACGGGAAAATACACTAGTACTGATATAAATACTATATGGGCCACATCTTGGTATGCAGGCAGGACTACTACTACAACTATTATTGAAGTGAAAGTCTAACCTCTTCAACAATTCCTACCAGGGATATCATTGGGGGGGGGCAAGGGTGCTTTCCCCCCAGATTTTTGGAAAAAAGGAACAAATATGTGACAAAGAAAAGGAGACAGAAGAAAGGAGTAAAAAGGGAAAAGAGACTCATTTGCAGCATTGGCTTACAGTTTTGCACATGTAGACTAAACACAAACATGGGCAGCGATCCCGGGGGGGTTGAGGGGGACAAGAATCCCCACCTTTAACAGTGAAGGGACACAGTGTACTGCTGTCCCTTCATATGGGACATTTTTTCACCTCTTTTTTGCCTCCCCCCAATGGAAAAAGCTGAAATGACGTCCCTGATTCATACCTTAATCCATCGATCCGATCCTCCCCCTTCCAAGCTTTCTCGTCCTCAAGGAAACCCTCCGTAACAGCTGCTCTGCCTCGAACCTCTACCTGGTCTCTCTGGAAACCGGACTCGGATCTCCACTGGACTTTTCTGGACAACCCTTCTGACACGACATAGCTCTCTGAAGAAGCTGGTGCTTTGCGCTTAGCTTTAGAGTAGCGATTTAGATATTTTGAGTTTAAGATTACGATTTTTTTAGTATGGGCCTGGTAGTAGTCTATAGTGGTAGTGTTAGTACTGGTAGTTGTGGTAGCAGCGATAGTGGCAGCAGAATAGGTAGTGGTAGTATATTCGCAGTAGTAGCGATAGCGTTATAAGACACACCTTTTAGAACTGCTAGATAACAGCGCTACGGCGCCTGTGACAGGTTCTTAAAACACGCTACAAGTGTTCAGATGCAATACATAGATTCATACGGGGATTGGTTGAAGGGTAATACGCTGGCACGAAGATCAGAAGGACGCGGGTTCGATGCCCGCTAATCGCACAAGGATAACTCAGCCTTCATTCCCTAGGTGGCGAATGTAAACTGAGCAGCAGTAGCCTACAGATGGGCGCCTTGAATGGCTGCCGTACAGCTAAATTCGACACCTGTTAAACTTGTTATCGTCTGTTACCACCATAGGCGTAATTTGTGGGGTATGATGGGTACTTGTACCCCCATTTTTTAGACTGATGGTACCGTAGCCCACTTTTTGAACTATGCCAGTCAATATTTTATTATTGTGCCTTCCCAGAGATCGCAGTCTCTGCCTTGCCTCTTGTATGTAAGAAATTGGTACCCACTTTTTTAGACCAAAGTTACGCCCCTGGTTACTACTATAGGCCTGTCATGTATCTTAATGCGTACTTGTCAGTTTTGAATTAATAAACGAAGATTATTATACAGACACGAGTATCTCTCGTCTTATCAAAGGCGCCCCAAAATTAACTCCACAGAATGGTTGCAACATCCTTGAAGAACTAACGGAGCCAAGGTCTTGGGTTGTATATCTATAGAAGTATAATAGAACCACGACATTCACAAGTTCCTAGTCTTTCCATAACAGTCACAGCTAGAGTTGCTCATTTTCTAACTGTGGTCAACTATAATAATGTTCTTAGTTCCATTTTGTAATTGTAAACATTACTGTTCCCCTTAGAGCTGTAGTGTAACTTACTCTTGTTTACTCTTTGAAGGTTGTTACGGCACTTTATAAATTAGTAGATTGATATTAAAATCAGAGACACTGGGCCTACAATGTTTTCTAATTTATCTAATCACGATCATATCCTAAATGCAACAAGGCAAGTATCTTAACCACCACATTTCTGATTGAACAAAATGACTTATCCAGCAATCTGTCTCCTATCTCTTGAAAACAAATCAAATAGTATATAATAGAATCTAAAGACTTCTCTAGCGCAGCTGTTCTCAACCTTTTGAGATTCAAGGACCACTTAAAAATGTTTTGTCTCGGTCACGGACCACCACTAAAAATTGTGCCAAAAACCAAATTAATACAAAATAAATTTTTTGCCATAAATCCGTGCATTATTAGTTTCCTGCTGCTATCTAGCCGATTCTGGCTATTGAAATAAAACAAAAATTTACTAAATTTGTCTGTTTCCATGTTTTAAATTGTAAAAATATAAATTGTAGGCCTTGCTCGCGGATCACCAGACAGATGGCCGCGGACCACCAGTGGTCCGCGGACCACAGGTTGAGAACCGCTGGTCTAGCACCATTACTGTAATGCCCAAGTGTCAAATGATCAAGTGAAAACGTAGTCAAAGTCTAGCATTCCTGTAATTGTAGTATAACAATCTAACGTACAGATCACAAAAGACCTCAATTTCATCAACACACTGCTATCAGAAGCCATATATACTCAATATATATTGTTTCAGTTTACACAGATAGCAGCTCGCATCTCTAGAGCAAATGAAGTTTAAATAAAGCCTTCTTGCATCACCATCTCCAAGTGCATTTAAAAACATTCCAGCATTATCATTGGGAGCTACAAAGCCAAAACTTGGCGCATAAGAAAAATTTCATAAAGCCACTAAAGGCTGAAAGGCTTATGTTTTTCAAAATTTAATGAAATTCAGAAATACTGGCCAAACCCTGTATCAATTTCAGTGTTTGCAACAAATGCTGCTGCAACATATACAGCAGTGCTTATAAATTACAAATTGCCGTTATGTTTCATAAACGCAAGACTTAAATGCTGAGCACTGACCGGTATCTAAACGCTTGTTTTCAATTTCCGTTGCCAAACAATGTGCCACGATACATACATACGTGTATGACTGTATGAAATTCTAACAACTGTTCCCATTTTACTGTAAAAATGCCAATGCTTATGTGTGCATGGTGTGCATAAAACACACAGATAACACTCTAACACTCAGTAACCACACTGTAAGAGAGAACTGTCTGCATAAACCGAGTATTTATAAAACTAAGAGGCTGTAGAATACACCATGCACAGATGGTGTTTGGACAGTTACAACCCAAAACTGAAACAAGACTGCAGTATTGTAATGTAACAAAATTCAAACTGTTCGTGAGCTGTAGTGTAAAATTTCTAATCAAAAATTTATTTCAGAGTACATAGAGGATTTGTGTTCTGGTGAGCAGCATTTCCTAAGAAAATCTTAAGACACCTTGGCCTGTTTCAGTGAAACAACTAAGGCACTAGGTTCTTAACAGCTTTAGAGTTCATCAACACTGTGGATGTACACTCCAACTAAATAATTCTGAGTCGCAAAAAGTGCATGTCCTATTAGAAGTTCTTCACTCGTAGTAGTGAACCTTTGTGTTATCGTTGATTACCGACTGCTTGTCGAACTTCAGGAACATGCGAACATACGAAGGCAGAATCGGCTCGTCACAGATCCGAACCAGTTCTGGAAAAGCCCGTCTGAAGCTCCGTGTGGCTGATTCCAGGTGGTAGTGCGGAATTTTTGTGAACATGTGATGCATCTGGTGCGTACCGATGCTGTGGAGTACATCATGAACGAATCCGTAGTGGCGGTCGATGGTGGACAGCTGGCCACGAACGAAATCCCATTCACTGTCCGCATACCAGGCAGTGTTGACTTCATTGTGATGCAGGAAAGTGATGATGACGCAATAGCTGGCAAAGATGAACAGCGGGACAAAGTAGTAGTTGAAGAGTGCGAGAGAACCGAACGAAAGGTAGAACACGTAGAGAAAGTAGGACATCGTGGCCAAGCTAGCAAGCGAGAAGAGGCAACCAACTACGTGCCCGACAAACATGGAATGCCAAGGGTTGAAATGATTTACGGGGCGAGGGTTGTAGCCAAGGGCCAGGTAGCCAAACCAACCCGTACCAAAGCCGAAAAATGGCAGAACCTTATTCTTGCTGCATGGTTCAGATTCCTTCACTGGGTAGAAAACCTCATCCTTGTCGAAGTTTGCGTTGTTCTTGTGGTGATGTCGATGGCTCACCTTCCACATGTAGAAAGGACATAACAGAAACCCGTGCATGATGGTTCCAACAATGTCATTAAGGAGGGGATGGTGCGAGAACGAACTGTGTCCGCAATCATGTCCAACAACAAAAACTGCTGTGAAAAACGTGCCCTGGATCGCCCAGTAGAGAAGCATCAACAGCACCTTGCCAAGCACGGACGGCACGACACTGTCGAGGTAGAAGAACACGGCAAACGTGATTGCAATCTGGACGGCGTCTCTCGCAGCATAGTACATAGACGTTGAAACTTTTGGGTCGAAACATTCCCTTGGCAGAGCACGCTTGATGTCGACAACAGACGGCAGGTTCTCTGGCAGGTCCCTCCGAAGCCCAGTCCCCTTTGGCTGACTGGTACTTGGTGCCTTGCTTTCGCTGATGTACGTTAGCAATGCTTTGATGATTTGTCGCCCAAATAAACAGGCTGCAACAGCAACCTTGGCGCTTTCTGTTAGAACCATTTTCTCTCCACTACGGCAACACTGGACTGAGGATAAGGTGGCTGATCTGAAACAGTTTACAAGTTCACAAGATACTCTTAAATTAAAACCCCGTTCTTTCACCTTGCAAGTAATTTCTAGTTGTGATCAAGATTAGTGCCTTGGGCATTGGGCATTACAGCCAGAGAACCCATCACATGACATGGAATTACTTTACACGAGGTTTCTATTCAAAACATGACCATTAATCGTAATTCTCCAAAGCCAGAGATTTTTCTAATAATACTGTTGTGTGCAGTGACAAAATACAAGTGCTCTTCTCTAAAGAGCCACCGAGTGAAAACCACCAGGCGAACTCCAGAGCATACTTTTGCAGTTTAATTCCTATTAACGCACAGTCAATTCAAATTCCATGTTTCAAAGTTTAACATAATTCTCACTCGTTTTACACAATGCCATGTAACGTATGTTCGAGTAAAGATACTATCTCAGCATCTTAAGTCAGATCTGCATCGTTTTAGATTTATCAACATCCTAACCGAATTCCAAGTAAATCTTTGCAGTAACAACACTTGCAACAGAACACCGCAAAACAAACTGCTAGAACATTCCTCACTTCTGCCTTAAGGACAACCACATGCCAGCCAGCATATCACATTACACTTTTATCAGCTTTGTTCGATCAGCTGATGGTCAGGCAATGGACCCAGTTTTAATCACAATACACTGCTATCACAAGATACGTGCACTGACATTTGTTCTTGGCCTCATTTCACATGAGCCCATCCCAACTCTTGAACTCCCAAGTAGGACAGACTACTCGAGATTAGGCATCAATTCCGCTTAATTAAAAAAAATCCAATTGCCTCCTTTTCTTAAAACCGCTACCGACTCGTTTCAAAACCAGCACGTGCTGACTTGGGTTTCTTCCCAATACTCATTTTACTTTTTTGAGCTTGAAGTAAGATGAAAATCTTCTTTTGTGTCTGCTCCCTGGTAAGCCAAAATATCGCCCCAAGCATGTACGCAACCCCGAACCCCGCCTTTCATTAAACTAAAAACCTACATATTACAGCAATCCGCTACTTAGTTTTCAAAAACCTAAATCGCATCTTCAGCTGTCAAGGATGTTCAAAAGGTGCCACTTTAAACCAAGGACATCCCGAGGCCGGTAAACCCAAACCATACAAACTGCAAACTGATCAACTGCGTTTCAGAGTATGGGTACACATAAACCATTGCAGGTTTCAATAAGACGATTTTTGCATCTGTAATTCTATACAAATCTAGAAGTTGCAGTTACTATATTTACCGTAATTTTCGACAATTCCACCAAAGCGAACACGAAAGCACAGACTACACATTTTTCAAGAGCTAATCGCTGATGGTAAGAGCGAAATATGAAACGCCACCTTGCGACTGAAGGTTGGATAATGACACTTTTAAATTGAAACAATGCAATATCGAAGCGTAACTACAATCAGCTCGTGTTCACATTAATTTTAAAAGCATAATACTAAGCTTTCACTATTCTTTAATAAGCACCAATTGGTCATTTTATGTAAATTTGTAGTATTCGCCTAGTGGATGACACGCCACATACAAATTACGTCATTTGCTCAAAGCGTAGAACCGAAAATATATTATTCAATTTGACATCGCGTGTATCGAACGCCGGAAGATGCGATCGCCTGATGCACTTTGCAACAGACATGGGCGCCTCACTCTTCAGTCGACGTCTCAGGAAAAAGATGCGCCAACAACGCCACGTATAACCACAGTATAAATAATACACAGTACGTCGACTCCCGGCCGATGCAACAGTCAGAATGTGTGACCGACCGCCATTTTGAACACGAGCTCTTACACGTCGATACACCGGAACCCATCACATCAAATATTTTTAAACGTTACAACAAAAAATTGAGGAGTACACGCCGATACACCGGAATCCATCAAACAAAATATTTTTAAAATGTTACAACAACATTTAGGACTTCATTAGAATTAACAATATTATTTTTAACGTTAATTTAAGCTTAAATCTATAATTCAAAAGCTATTTTTCAAGGTGGCGTCGTAATCACGTGACCAGAAAAACTTGTCAACAGCCAGCAATGAGAGTCGACGTACTGTGTAATTATTTATACTGTGATACTACGCTTAATTGCAGGTCCAGAATTTCACCAAGTGGAAACCAGAGACCAAGCCATCTCTGCAATCATGTGCATCGCTAAAATTGTAATATAATATAACAACAGGACTGGTGTATAATAATAATCATGGGCGGCGATCTAGGGGGGGGGGTCGAGGGGGACAAGACCCCCCACCTTTAAGAGTGGGGGTCACGCCATACATCGGACCCCCAAATTTGGAAGATACATCAAAAAAGGTCAAGAAATGCAGTTGTGTGTGAGGGCGAAAATGAGTTTGGAGTGCCTTTTTGACAAGAAAAGTTGTTTTGAGCAGAAGTGTCCCCCCCAAATTTTAAGAAAAAAGTTATGAAATTAAGAAATTGTGTAAGAGAAGGAAAAAAAGTTTGTGGAGAGGAATAAGTAAAAAAGTCGTGAGTTATTTTGAAGGCATGGAAAAGTCACGAAAGTAGGTGGAGGACTAAAAAAAGGTCATGAACTTTTTTTGGATTTTTTGAAGATGAGATCTGGGGGAAAAGGTCTACGGACGATGACTAAAAAAAGTCTACGGACGATGACTAAAAAAAGGTCATCAACTTTTTCGGAGATGAAAGTGTAATTTTTTGGAGATGAAGTCCCAGAAAATTTTTTTGGGGGAAAAAATTTAAAACAAGGTCGTCGACGAGATCGTGGCCGACTTTGTCCCCCCCCACCTCGCAGACAAGATCGCCGCCACTTTACAGGGACGTGGCGACTACACCATAGACACCTTGGAGCAAATGCTCCATCCAAGAAATAAAGGGGAAGGGAGATCTGTCAGTGTGTGCGCCACCAATTACGGGGAAGGAAGGGGTAAGAAGGAAGAAGAAGGGGAAGGGGAAGTTGCTCCAATAGACGCCACTGCATATATTTATCAAATTTAGATTTCGACGTCCGCATTGGCACAACCCCCTCCCTTTTTCGGCATTGGGAAGACCGTCAAGCCGACCAAAGATCATAATTAAATGCATAATTATGCCTTGGTCACCGTTATTATTATCTATGCTGCTAATAATTCGTTGTTAAAGATTCCCCGGTAGGCCTAGTCGGCCTAAGTGACATGTTGGCAGAAATTGAAAGGAAGTATTCTAGGCTAAGCGTGGTTAGGCAACGATTGAACGCGTTTAATCTCATCGGGGAGATCACGCGACTATAATTGGTGTCGATTCGCCCCGAGATAACCGGCCTAACATAATACTTTACATTCACTTCAATTCAGCGAATCGAGTGTGGGAAAGCTTCCTGGTTTTTCATTCAAGGCAGTTAGGCCTGAAGGCTACGTGATTATTATAAACGGGGTAAACAATCTATAAGGAAGTATGAACGTGATTTAAATCATTCAATAAGACAAAGGTACAGATTAGTGAATATTTATGACCAAGGCGTGGGATTTAACCTCATTTAGGGCGTATTTTGTGTTGGATATCACGGCTTGATATTGATCACTGTTGCTACTTGGAAACAGCGAGTCATTCGCTTATGCGATTGGCTTACAGAGGCTGAATATCAGGTCAGCCGATTTACTGGGCCGCTGATACACAAGACACGCCCACGGCTGTTTTTGCCAGGGATGAAAGTAGTAGCTTATTCAGATCCTGTCTGTTTTATTAGTTCTGGTTAAACGTTACATAACCTGACGATTAGTGTTACATTTTATGGTCCCGACTTTCGAATCGTTTCGATAGTATGTGGGTTGTATCGAAAGCTGTGAAGAGCAGATCACCCGCCATCGCTCTCGTGACCCTCGGTACTGGGGTTAGGTTGCGGACACAGCGCTTGGAATTATTTCCCCAGTGTCAAAACAGACGTGCAATGCCGTTCTATGGGATAAACCTAAGATATGATTAAACTTTTACTAGTAAGGGCTGAAGCTTAAATGGAGCTGGGACTTGTGTGTTTACACGATTATCACGACATAAACGTAATCTTCTCAGGGGTCGTCCATTAATTATGTCAACAAAATGGGGGAGGGAGGGGTTTGAAAGTTTTACAATTCTTGACAAGGGGAGGGGGTGTTCAAGACTAATTGACGTCAACAATAATTTAATCAAAACGCAGCCATAGATTCGGAAAGTCTTTATGAGTGACCTAATACTTTTTTCTGTAATTCAGTCAAACGCGATATTTTCTTTAATTAATTTAATTATCTTGTTCATTGTTCGAAGATTAATGAGAAAATGCGCTGCCTAATCTCTTAAATGCGAATATCCTTGGTTCTTTTTGAAAATCTAATATTTAAAGTTTTTTTTTCGATGGAAAGATTATTTGTTTTGTCGGGGTGTGGGGGTAAATTTACATAATTTTATTACGGGGACCTTGAATGTTTGACAGTTGTTGACAAGGGGAGGGAGGGAGGGGGTCAAAAACTGCCTAAAATTTGTTGACATAATTAATGGACGACCCCTAAAGCAATTATTAAACTAGAGTTAGAAACAAGGGTTTAACAGTTAACGCAGTATATGTCTAGACCACTTAACCAAGAGTGTCCAAGACTACGTACAAAGTCGGACAAGCCCCTGCATGAACCATGCTTAAAACCTAACGATTGAAATTTCTCTGGGTAGTACCTAAAATCAGTTTGCGATTGGTAACCATACCTCGTGCACAAAATGCAAACATTTTCAGTATAATGTGCAGTTTTGATAAATCCACCACAGGCTGCCTTCATCTTATGAGACCAAGGATTGGGACCAAGATTCTTGAAAATTTACCCTCTTCATTCAGCTGGTTTTAATGTTTAGTTTATTAGTTTTATTCTGTGTTTCTTAAGCGCCATTATCTAATGACTAAGCATCGGTCGATGGCGTTGTGCAGTTGCGAGTGAAGGACTTGCTCAAGGTCCCTACACAGTAACTGTCTGAGGAGAGGTTGAAACCCATACGCTTCGTGTTACAAGGCTCTAACCATAAGCATAACCAAGTCCCAATGTTAAGACGGAGGTCAAGATCTATAGGTCAATCACTAAATCATTAACAGTGTATTAACACCCCATATTTAGAATATGAGTATCTAAGTAAGTTATTTGTCCCAGCTCTGTTGTATGGTGTAGGGATAATCAAGAAAAGTAAACAAACTACAATACGGAATGTAAGGCCATATAATTTTACAACAAAAACAACATATCAACAAACGTCATCACAAAATGTAAATAGTGCTGAAAAACCTCATCGCTGTAGTTTAACTGTAAAAAGTTATAACAACAAAATAACTGCCTTATCCATATAAAAAAATCGATAACAAATGATATATCCGATTGTCTGACGGCACATCAAGTGACAAAAGTAGTAATTGACATACATTTACAGATTTCAAAATTACACATTTCAACAACTACAAACCAGAAGACTGTCAAACAGCCTCAAAATATAGCACAGTGTTTTTTGAAAAATGTCTCGTCTGAGAATGTTGAGATTTTAATGCAGCTTCGAAGATTCAGTTTTCTAATTACATCGTAACAAAGTTCAACGGATGATGCAAAGTAACAGCTGAAACGTCTCTTAGTGTGCTTCAGAGTTGCTTTACCCTAGCTGAAAGAAATGTACAAAACTGCACTTTATAATGTACAAAGATTTTGCCACTGCAAAAGAAACGTTCAGTTTGCTTTGTGACTTGCTTTTAGCTGCCATGTCATTCACACAAGGTGACCTCGTCCAGTAACTTAATTTCCGCGCCCAAGTTTTCAGCTGCCTCTGTCAACTTCTTTTCCACTCCAGCAAGTCCCTCAACTGTATCTGTCAGCCTACATACCAGTTCATGAGGTCTTTCTACTGTACAAGTCTGCTCAGTCACTAAACTGCAACGATATTGGCCCATGCGACTATTCTTCAACTCTACCATCTTCACAATATTTCCACACAACTCTCGCTTTGCTTTTTCCACTCTTACTCACACTCTACTCCTCCAAAACGACTTCTTAAGTTACAACAGGCACGAATTTCTAACAGTGATCAACTTTAGACCATTCCAACAACGTGGAAAAGATTCGTTTTGACTCTCGCTTAGGCTGTGGGATGTTGTTTCACGAAACCTGGATCAGTTGGAAGGATTAGGTGTGTCAACACGATCCAGATCATGCTGCCTAACTTCGCGTCGAATCCACTTTGAGCAGAGAGCCAGATGATTGCTCAGCAGAACGGCGTGGTAAACGACTCGATCTGCCTGATGTGTCTCGCCGACGGTGGCTTCGACTTTTCAGTGAATGAGCACCATGTTACTGACTTCTAGATCCTCTTCCTGCACAAACAAAAAGTTGCAACAATTGTAATTTTCACTAGCAGTACTCTATAAATAGGTACAACATTTCTTATTAATGTGGTTTGGAATTTTTCTAGAAAAATTCAATTTCAATATTTCACGAATGATCTCCACATCCTCTAGCAGCTTTATGCGATAGATTCCAGCTTAACTAAGCATGGATATCGGCACAGTTATACACAATAACTGACAAACCATGCAACAGATCCACATCTAAGTGCAACTGTTCACATAAAAAATTTTTCTAAAATAATTATAATAATATAAATATTAAATAATTGCACTTAGAAAGTCCAACAATTGCACTCGGAATGTTTTTCTAAAGCATTGCTGTTGCGTCTTTAAGTCCACGTCTCTATTATTTACCTACTTCATGTTACATAAGCACCCGATAAATTTTTATAAACCAAACTCCTGAAAGCAGATGGGTCTTTTATCGTTAGATGCTTTTAGAACATCTAGAGGTAAAGGTACTGTGAAGAGCACAAACAAATACAACTTTTCATAATCATGAAAGAAAAATTCACTGATTATTGCTCAGCTGGTATTTTAGTTTAGAACACAAGTACAGTTCATAAGTTAGCCAATACCAACCTCTAAACGTGCTGCCCGAAGCTTTCTTCCTGGTCTGCGGTTCCGAGTCCTCTAGGAAAGCTCCTCTCCAGCATGTTGGTCATGTCACGGAATGACTTCGCTGTTGCTATTTGCAACGGTGTACAGCCGGAGTAACTGGCAATGCAAGGATCAGAGCCGTATTTGAGAAGGACAGAAGCCATGACGTAGTCGTTGGTCTCGACCGCATAGAACAGTGGTGTTCGACCGTTTGTTCCATCCATTGCATTGGGATCTGCTCCGTTTGCCAGAAGAGCCTTGACGGCTTCTTTCTCACAGAGCTGAACTCCAAGATGAAGAGCTGTTAATCCTGCGAGATACAAAATAACATAAGTAATGTAAAGTTATGCAATTGCATTGTAATCCAATTCAGTCCTCAAAGGAAGTTGTGGGGTTACAGTTATAAAGGAAGTCCTGGTACATCAGTCCTCAAAGAAAGTCCTAGTGCTACAGTTCACAAAGAAAGTCCTAGGGTTACAGTAGTAAAGAAAGTCCTGTCCTGGTGTTACAATACTCAAAGGAAGTCCTAGGGTTACTGTAGTAAAGGAAGTCCTGGTGTTCAGTTCTCAAAGAAAGTCCTGGTGATCTGTACACCAGAGTGTGGAAATAACCACGTAAAGATTTTGCATGGGTTTAGAATAGGCTATTGCAACACTGTCCGATCATTTCAAGGAAACAACTCAAGTGATTTCGTTAGAAGGCAACACTTCTGCGTTATCTTTCAGCATAATTAACAAACACTTAAACAAAGAGTGGTCCAGCCTTTCTAGAACGACCTATAAGTCCTGTCAAAAACAACAGCTAGAAACGTATGGCTCTTGAGTCACATGTATCTTATCAGAGTAACTATAGTAAATCGATATACCAATGACGCAGAAGCAATTGCCCTACTTAAAGCCACTTTAAGTTAATTTGGTAATACCACTGTCTAGTTTATATTTATGCCAGGGACTTGTACTGAAATAGGTCTCAGTAACAAAGAAGAAGCGATAAGACTGCTATATTTAACTCGTCCTTAGTTAAAAACTGAACTTTCAAGTGTTGCTTCGTATGATGACATAATAATCTTGGCCACTCGTTAAAGTAATCTGTTCAACAATCTGATGGATAAATTATTCAAATGAAGACATGATTTGTCCTTGTTCACGTGCAAATGGCTCACCTTCATAGTTTTTCGCATCGAGATCTAACTGGGTTCTGCAGTTGATGACAATTGATTGAAGGCATGCCGGCGTTCTGTACTTGACGGCTAGATGTACGGCTGTGTTGCCCTTGCGATCACAGACGCTAGCCGAGGCGGATGCCTTCAGAAGTATCTCGACCATGTGTGGCTGGTTGGTTATCACTGCCAGATGCAACGCTGTCTGTACAACAGAAAAACAACAACAGTTACATGGAGCAGAACTTTTCACAGCGTTAAAAAAGCATCACATGATACAACATGTGACATGTGACATGTGACAACAAATTTGCAGCAATGATATGTGACAACATCAACATTCAATGATGATGACCACTGTCACGGATGTTACGAAGACAGTAGGGCGCGACAGTTATCATAACAATGACAATGATCACGAAGATGACAGTTGTAAATTTTATGCTTCCCGAAAATATTATTCTTTGCTGTAGTATTTACAAAAAACAACATTTGTATCTTATTTCAGAAATGAAACAAAACGGTTGTGTTTAAAAATTCAATTACCACCCGGCTTTCGTGTGCTTAAAGGAGAAAATTAAGCGTTCGCCATACAAAGAGTTCATAAAGTGGTTCTGTTTACAGAAAGAATTATCCTTATCAAAACAAGGGATTGTGTAACAACGGGATCCTTTATTAAAAGGATTATATCAAGATGACTTTTTTAAATGTCACAGAATCCAATCAGCCAGACATACACAGAAAAACAGACATACACAGACACACACAGATACTCACACAGACACACATGAAGTGCATGTGAATATTTGCAACATGACTTGGTATTAAAACTGCACTGTGTGTTAAACTCTCTATCCACTATAAACACCCAAATGTGTTCTCATAATTACTGAGCATGAGGCAGAAACTTCATAGAAACCGAGGCCACCATATACAGATCGTTGTTGATCGATATTCCACAACAAGCGTGGTGGAGAGCATGACAAAATTCTGACACATTTGACAAACTAGGATGTGCAAGAGGAAAGCATGGACTTGTGCCAGCCTTTTAAAAGAAACAAGAAGGAAGTTCTAGGTCATGCTGAAGTGATTGCCTAGTGAAAGCCAGCAACTGTTTCTTTGAGAGCACAGACCAGGAAGAAATAGGGAATTTACCTAAACTTCAGCGGATCAGTCTAAGGCGCATGGTCTAAACACAAAAGGTCTAAACCACTGAAGGTACAAAAATGTATACACCACGGTCTAAAGTCTTAGCAGTAAACACCTGTGGGGGAACTCCCGGTTAAAAACGCTCCCTTGTGAAAGAGATTTTGAGAAATTTGTAGCCAGCTGTGGCAACAATAGAATATGTACAACTTGTTTTGCTAGGAAGTAGGTACTAACATTGTAGTTCCTTTAGAAATTGTTAACAAGCCTTAGAATGTACCCAAAAACTTTCAGGCAAGTTGCTGATCATGTTATTGACCACAGCATCTTAATTGTTAGTACTTAGGGTAAATTGTTGTAGACAATGTGTCGCATAAGACCAACATTTGCGCTGTTTGACGTCACAGTGAAAACGTTACAGGGAAGTGTAATATTTTATGACAAACGCTGTGACAAAAAATTATCTGATAAGGTCTTATCACTGAACTCACATGCAAATTTATCACAGTTTCAAAACTCATGGTAATGTCAGCTTCTTACCTGCCTCTGGTGGTTGCAGCTGTCAATATGAACCCCATGTTGTGACATCATCGGTAGAAGGACTTTCTGAACAAATTCCAGATGACCCTTTGCCACTGCGATATGTAGCGGTCTAGAGAACAAGAACATTCAAATACGGTTAGTAAACTGTCAAGACAACCACAAGCAAATTGCCAATACTACCACAAGTGAACTGTCATGACTAAAATGAATGAATATTTGAAGATAACCAGGAAGAGAATTCCCAAACTACCAACTGTGAATACTCAAGACTCACAAATTGCCAAAACTACAAGAAGTGAATCTGTAAAACCATTGCGAGTCAATTTACCAACACTACCTTGAGTGACTTTATCAACAATTCTATGGGAGTGATTTCCTAAGATTACCACAAGTGAATCTGCTAATACTGTCAGTCGCTAAAAAACATGCTAGGCAGACAAAGAGCAAATTTTAACGCACGATGTTGTGGGTGGGTTATCCTCCTAGGACACAACACCATAGGTACACAACAGTGGAACCACTACAGTGCAGTACACATACTTTCTTCGTAACTCCTACCACTACATAGTCTATACCCATCCAAAATGAATTCACTTAAACCACTCAACCATGACCATAGTCCTACATCAAGTCACGTCAGTCATTCACATAATTCTATACCCATATCTCTTTCATTTAACCAGTATAGTTCATCTTTGTTTGTCATCGCAACCACAATAATTTCTCATTATTCCGGCTTAGATAACTTCAGCGGCCAACATAACATTAATTGTTTCACAATAACACTTACAGGTCTCCGTCTTCGTCTCGTATGCCCACTTTGCTCTCCAGCAGTTTCAGTTCAGGCGTCAGTACAAACCCTGGATTTAAAAAAAACATAATTATTCGAACGTGGTCATTATTTCCCAAAACAGGTCTGTTGAAATTTGGCAAACATTATACAGAAAGTGATCTCATCGCTAATAAACGATGTATTCGTTAATATCAAAACATGTGTAATATAAAGCAAAGGGAAAGTACAACCGTCCTCAGAAAGGGCAAAAACCGAGTTCATAGAGGCCCGATCGAAACCACAGCATTTCAAAACCCTCGATCATCGTTAAATACAATTCGAAGAAATACAGAAAAATATGTGATCGAAGGAAAGGAGTGCAGTTTCAATTTGAATGGCTGTTTATCACTAAATGCAAACAAGTACATACTCAAACACAAACACAAAGTCCATAAAATTAGATTTTGAATTGTTTGTAATATTATACTGTTTCCAAGGACCCATTTTGCTACTTTATCATTGTATGCATTGTTCTTGAAAAGTGTGGGCGTTGAATCGCATTAATGAAGATTACCTACTCGCTTATAATTTATATGGATCAAGATATAACGTGCACAGGATCAGATGTCATGATCAGCTTAAAAATCATTTGGATGCACACAAAGTGTTTTAAATAAATTACTTAATTAACTAGAAACCAGTCATATGTCATGCACAATTTTTTCATTTTTGACAGCTACTACAGACTAAGATTCTAAGATAAGATAAGAGACGTCAAGTAACTTATTTTTATACTTTCCAATTCAAAAGCCATAAACTGAAGTTTTACATAGCAATCTAGGTAAATATTTAACAAGAAAACCACGAAATTAAACAACTTCTCTCAACTAACCTGTTGCTTCAGGTGAAACAACCACTGCTGACTGTCGATACGAGTCCAGCTCTTCAGATTGTGCGACTCTAAGGACTTCTGAAGTATGTTTGGCAGCGCCTGAGTCCGGTTTGCTGTCCGCCTGCTGAAGGTGCGCCATTGTTGACCCAACACTCGTGGTTGACATGGCAGTTTTGACCTCTGAGAAGTCGCGACTTTGTGAAGGCTGACGCAGTTTTCGTTTCTTTGGGGGAAGAGAACTGTTGGGAAGAATGTTTGAGAGCGAATGTGAGGCAAGACTAGGATTGGCACTGTTCTGCACGGGGGCTACTTCGGCACTACTCGAGTCTACAAATTTGGAAATGTTTGCTTTTTGCTGCTGTGAAAATAACACGTCAGATGACCTTTCGTGTGACCCAGTTTCAACGTGGGAGTCCTGTTGCCAAGGACTTGAAAAGTCGGTGTTTACTTTGACTGGCACAGAAGTTTCACAAACGGAAAATGACTGGAGTTCCGAAGGACTGCGTTTCACCTCAACTCTCTGCTCAGTGGAAAATTTTCTCCTGTAGCTTGATAAATCCAGTGGAAAGTCTTGGGCGTCTTCTCCGAAATTCTGAGACTGACTTCCCATTCTCCCTGTTAACTCAGCAAACAGCATTTTCTTCCGCGATTGTTCGGACAAGTTCGGCGTACTTCTCGACTTCAGGCTATCGTAGAATTTTCGGATGGCTGTGAGAGATCCAAACTCGCCTCCTCGGACCTTTTCGAGAGCATAAGCTGCTGGCAAGGTCTTCCTACTGTTTTTGCCGACACGGTGCACTCGCCTTGTTCGACTTCTTTGGGCACTTTCGTTGCTTTTCGGACGCTTGTACTCAACATCTGGAGATGGTCGACGTGGGAGGTCATCAGGAACGTCTTGAAATTTGGGAGACTTTGATGGTATCCTCGTGAGGTCGTGGCAAGATCTTGATACAGTTGAGTTAGATGGATATAAACCAGCCTCTGAGGATGCAGGACTGTTCGCAGCGCTGTAGTAGTTGCTGATGCTGTTGAGGGAGCCAAACCGTGGACAGAAGCTCTTTGCTTGAGGAGCAAGGTACCAGTGCGGAATTCTTGCGTCCGATAAGACCAGTTCAGGTCTTGACGGGGAACAACTGTACAATTGTTTTCCCAAAGTGAACCTTTCAAGTTTTGTCATTGCGTCATCGACATCCTGTTTCACCTCCATAGGTTCATTGACTTTCAAGTCGCGGTAATTAGCGGACGAAACAGGATTTGCCGAGTTTGGGGTAGGCTTAGCTGCAGGAAGGACGAAGTATTGCACAAATCCTGTTCCAGGCACTACAGTCTTGACCACGGTTGGTTCACAAACTTCAGAACTCTTGCCAAGCCGTGCAGTCGAGTTTAACAGTGACTCGCTGGTTGGTCCCAGGAACAAGTAAGGCGGCATTCCGCTCATGATTGGCCACGATTGGGGAATATTGATATGAGGAGTGGCCTTACTTACAAAATATTCACTTGCTCCACTCTGTGGTGGAAACTGGGACAATTTTGGAAAATCAGCATCCCCAGAAGAAAGAGATTGTTTACCTTCCGGGGTGTTTGGAAAGGCTGGAGAGGGTGACGAACGAGCTGGAATGATAAGATCTGTGGCAGACATTTCAACTTCTGACTTCATGCTGTGTGGGGAAGCGGGTGAGGAACAGTAAGCAGGGTTTGGGGAGACTCTGTAACTAGTTGAACTCACATTCTGTTGCAAACCCCTGGATTGGGGTGAACCGTCAGCTGAATGTTTCCTCAAAAGCGACTCACGAAATCTGTTGATCTCTTCCGCAGAGAAAGACTGCTCCAACCTCACTTCGAGGTTTTCTTGCTTGTCCTTTTGTTGTTCACGTCTTTCAGGTAATTGTGTGCAAGAGATCACGTTTACTGGTTCAAGAAGTGGCATTGAAGTTCGGACAAACCTTCCGCCTTGGCTTCCGACGTGTTGCTCCTCGTCCGAGTCGAATGACCCCTTGTATCTCGACCCAGTTTCTTTTTCATCGTCCTGGGGTGATTTCTCCGACAAGTCCGTTCGAGAGATCTTCTTTTCAAACAGCATCCTAGCAAGCTTTGCCTTGATCCCATTTCCCTCTTCCTCCGGTCTCCTTTTGGGAGGCAACTTCGGCTCCGGCTTCCCGCTTATCCTCGACGGCATCACGGCCCCCCTCACGTGTCCCAACCGCGGTGGATGCGACTCGACCAGAGACTTCTGCGGCGTCCTCACCGGACTACTATCCGAGCTGCTCCGGTGTTCGTACTTACTCCAACGATTCTTGCGACAGTACTCCGGAGACCTCGGTACCTGGTGGTACTGGTCCGAGTCGTCGACTTCGATATCCTCGTCGAGTTCGCTCGACGCAAACTCGGCGACCTTCTTCGAGTCTCTTTCGCCCAGCTCGACGATTGCATAAGCCGCTGCGATACGTTCATCAATAACTCCGTCCAGGACTAAATCGTCATCCATCCGTCCCTCGTGACCCGCGTCCAAGACCTCGTTACGACAAGCTGCGGCTGCTACCGATGGCATGTCCTTGACGTACATCAGCGCCCGCTTTATAACTCCAACTTCGGGTAGAACGTAAAACTTCAGCGACTCGCGTTTTATTCTCGAAAACACTATCGAACTTCTTTCCGGTAACGATGACTAAACAAAATAGCTTAAATTTTCTCACAAGACGACAACCACTCCCTTCGCTGTGTTTCGATCAAATAACTCGCATCGTTGCTCCGCCAGCTTTAATATCGGCCCACACAGACACACACCAAGGCCCAGTTTGCGACCTCCGTGTAAAACCACGGCCTGCCAGCTCTCGGCTGATTGGACCGGGCGTGTAGGGAGGGTAAGGAGGGGACTGGTACGACGTGCATCTGAATGAACTGCGTAGCATGAGCCTGAAAGCATAAGCTTTTCAAGGAAACCAATTCGTCACACAGTCATGACGTCCGTGCTATGCTGGGTTTTTCCGACGCACTGTCTATGGAACGCCGCTGGCATGAAAACTCGCCTGTTTTGTAATACACGTGAGCGTACTGACAGTTTCGTATGCATGCGATGTGCTAAAAGCCGCGTAGGCCTACTCTGTCGAATTAATTATCAGACATCATTATTTCAAACTAATTTAATCGTCACAATTGTCAATGCTGGTTTTATTGGAGTGAGTGAGTGAGTGAGTGAGTGATTGAGTGAGTGAGTGAGTGAGTGAGTGAGTGAGTGAGTGAGTGAGTGAGTGAGTGAGTGAGTGAGTGAGTGAGTGAGTGAGTGAGTGAGTGAGTGAGTGAGTGAGTGAGTGAGTGAGTGAGTGAGTGAGTGAGTGAGTGAGTGAGTGAGTGAGTGAGTGAGTGAGTGAGTGAGTGAGTGAGTGAGTGAGTGAGTGAGTGAGTGAGTGAGTGAGTGAGTGAGTGAGTGAGTGAGTGAGTGAGTGAGTGAGTGAGTGAGTGAGTGAGTGAGTGAGTGAGTGAGTGAGTGAGTGAGTGAGTGAGTGAGACAGACAGACAGACAGACAGACAGACAGACAGACAGACAGACAGGCGTGAAAGTGACGGGTCTTGTTTTATTGTTCCCATTTGCGCAGACTTGAAAACTTCTGTCAGCAGGACCTGCATGATGTAAGCAGCTAGGCCTCCATGCCGTGCTGAAGGCCCCACAAGTGCAATGACCTAACTGACCTCAGGGTCTTGCTGCTCGCCGCTGTCGTCAAGTGGGCCACAGAACATCGAGCGACAGCTACGGACCTTTTGCACCGTCCTGTATGTATGTATGTATGTATGTATGTATGTATGTATGTATGTATGTATTATTATTATTATTATTATTATTATTATTATTATTATTATTATTATTATTATTATTATTATTATTATTATTATTATTATTATTATTATGTATGTATGTATGCACGAGAATACATAATATAGCGCCTTTTAAAGTAACTCACAAAAGAGCTGTATACTTATGACTGTCTAACAGGTCTAAACAAGTAAGTTTTAAGACAGCAATTGTATGCTGCACAGATAAAAAGGCAACAGTATATAAGCAGACTGTTCCTGGAGGACGGTCTAACACACGGGAGGGCACGATGGGTTCGAGTTGAAGTGCGACAGCGTCCACCTGCATATCTCCATAGGCTGCGGAGCGCAACGATCATCGACCCTGCTGACTCGAGGACAGCTCCTATATTCAAACCTGACTCAATCTGGTGCGATAAATCTCTGCAAGTCCAAAGTTGGAGTGTTCAGATTTCAAAGCCGGTTCGCTGAAGCTGGTCTTGATTAAAAAATAAATAAATCACCATGTTAGAGTGAGTCATCGCTGGGCAAACATCAAGGTCACTGGCTTCGGTTTTCGTTGCATATTTCCGAATAACAGTATGCAATGCATTATGCATACACACATGATTAGGTCAGTTAGGTTTTTTGTTTGTCAAGGCGCCCTTGAAACGGCATGGGCTGTGTTACGGCGCCATAGAAATTGTCGTCATTATTATTATTATTATTATTATTATTATTATTATTATTATTATTATTATTATTATTATTATTATTATTATTATTATTATTGTTATTGTTATTGTTATTGTTATTGTTATTGTTATTGTTATTGTTATTGTTATTGTTATTGTTATTGTTATTGTTATTGTTATTGTTATTGTTATTGTTATTGTTATTGTTATTGTTATTGTTATTGTTATTGTTATTGTCATTGTCATTGTCATTATCATAATCATTATCATTATCATTATCATTATCATTATCATTATCATTATCATTATCATTATCATTATCATTATCATTATTATTATTATTATTATTATTATTATTATTATTATTATTATTATTATTATTATTATTATTATTATTATTATTATTATTATACACATATGCCATACCGAATCTGTTGGATGGTTAGTTAGCTAATGTTTAACGACGCCGTGTCATAACAAAGATGATAAATGTCGTCCTGCTCCTTTCTCCAGGTTTTGGACTGGCACCACCATATCTTGGGTTAGTTAGTTACTGCTTAACGACACTGTGTCATAACAAAGATGATTAGCGTCTCCCTGCTCCTTCATGCAAGCTTGGGACTGGTTCTACCAGAGTAGAGGCATTGGCAACGTTAGATACATGCCAACTATGTTGGATGATTCTCTAGTCTTGATTTTAAAGATATTAGATTAGCTGATTAGCACACGAGTAGCCTACCCTTCCTAACGCCACTACGCAAGGCGGATCCAGTAGAGGCCACTCCTCGGTCTCATGTAGACTTGTGAATAGTTTCGTTGATAATACTATCTCCGTGGTTGCGATCACATCTTCGAAGAGGAAGTCGTGAAGTAGGCCAATTGACCACTAAACATGCCTTGTAAATTGCAGTGGCTCTCAACCATTTAAAACCCATGGTACTATAGGGCAGCGGTTCTCAACCTGTGGTCCGCGGACCACTGGTGGTCCGCGGCCATCTGCTTGGTGGTCCGCGAGCAAGGCCTACAATTTATATTTTTAACAATTAAAAACATTCAAACAGGCGATTTTTTAAATTTTTTAAATTTTTCTCTTATTTCAATCGCTAGAATGGGCTAGATGGCAGCATGAAACCAATAATACGCGGATTTATGGCAAAGAAATTTCTTTTGTATTGATTTTTTGGCACAATTCTTAGTGGTGGTCCGCGACCGGGATACAAAATTTATAAGTGGTCCTTGAGTCTCAAAAGGTTGAGAACCGCTGCTATAGGGTGCTCGACAGTGTAGTGGTTAGCGTGCTGGACTGTCAACCGAGAGGTCGGGGGTTCAAATCCCCGCCACGGCAGAAATTTGTGTCGAAATTTCTGCTTCACCTGCGTCCTCTATACTCTATAGTTAACTCAGCTATAATGGGTACACTGACCATAAACTGTCGACGGGAAGATGAGACGGCGAGAGTGAGGATTGGCCACCCGCCCTCATATGCCGAGGCTAAGAAAATGAAGTCGCTAACACTTCATAGCCATTGCTGCCCCGGGGCTAGCTTAAGGGACTGCTCTTCTTCTTCTATGTTATACTATGCTATGTTATATTATGTTATGTTCTGCTATGTTATGTTATACTGTATTGTGGTAAGTTATGTTATCATTGTTATGTAAGGAAATGAAAGAATGACCGAATGAGTAAGTGAGTCAGTCAGTCCGTTCACCCTCTTGGGTGAGAACGACTTATTCCCCAATCTTTCTCAGTATAGTGCATGGCGAAATGTTTCCCAACTGCAAGGTCTTAGGCAGCTTCCTCGTTATTTTCGGCCGTAACAAAAAGTCGACATTGTTGACTTAAGAGCGTGAAATTTTACGACATAAAAGCTTTCCGTGTCTGGCTCTCGGTGACAGCTTCTACGAATCGGTGAACTGGACCAAGGATCTTCTTTTATTCTTCTTCTTCTTCCTTCCAAAGTTCAACAAGTGGTCTTTAGTCAAATATGGGAGTTCGGGAACGCTTATCAGGTTTCAAGCGATGACTTCCTGGTATAAGCTAACAAGATCATTTTTCCTATGAAATATATAATAATAATAATAATAATAATAATAATAATAATAATAATAATAATAATAATAATAATAATAATAATAATCAGTGCTTTTTTTCAGCCGGTACGCGCCGGCACCTATTTCAGCTACTAAAAAATAATTTATTTATTTTAATAATAAAAACAATAATTTAGTTATTTTAATTTAATTTAAGTGTTTTTGAACTGTTTTAAGTGTTTATTGAGACCCCTCCCAACCCCCAATCCCGTTTTTCTCGTGATTTTAGCTCGCCCATAATTGTTGCGTTCCGGAACCTATTGTTCCGTTCCGGAACCTTTTTTTCTAGAAAAAAGCACTGATAATAATAATAATAATAATAATAATAATAATAATAATAATAATAATAATAATAATAATAATAATAATAATAATAACGCCATCGCATTTCGTGGCACTTTCACTAATGTTGCGGAGGACGAGGCCTAATTTTTCAGACATTAAACAGCTCCTAGCATAATTTTTTAGACTTCTGAGGGATTACATGTACCTCGGGGAAAAAATAATAATATATCTTTGCTACATATATACACCTATCTAAGATAGATATATATTTATCGTAGCAAAGACGTATATATATCCATTATCCAAGAGAAATATATATATATATATATATATATATATGCATAGGCAAAGCACGACAATCCTATACTAATATATACAGACCCAAATAACCATCATCGCCATCATAATCGTCCTCGACGTCATCGTTTTTGTCATCATCATCGTCGTCGTCATCATGATCATCATCAACTTAATCAATGTATAGGCCTATACGAATATAATAACTTAACATCATGATCGTGATCATCATCATCATCGTCGTCGTCGTCAACGTCATCAGCTGTTGTTGACATATATCGACTTACACGTCTAATTAAACATAGGCCTAACCAGCCTATAGTGTATATATGCTAAACTAACATAAAGGCTTAATAAACATTTATGCATAATAATAATTAACCCACAGGTGACAGGTGCAAGCGTAACCGTAAGTCACATGTAGGCCACAGTTTTTTCAATTTACTTTCCTCCGTGCGCGTCCGTAAACACCAAACAAGAGACACAATCACGCGCTCATCACCAACGGCCTATAAGACCTATAAGACAGCCTAAACAGCCTAAGGTTTTCGTCCTTTTCGTACCCGGGTACGACGGGCGCCCGCACGTCAGACGAACAGATGTGGGCCACAGAGCAGAAGCGATCGCTGCGACTTATACGCGCGCACATAAGCACATACAGAACCACACAAATATAAATCAATGTGTGTATATATATATATATGTACATATATTTGTTTATGTATATATATATGTATATAATATATGTCTATACATGTAGAATATATACTCATATATGGACAGATATATGTATATGTATATATATATATGTATATAATATATATACGTATATAATATATATATATGTATATGATATATATGTGTGTACATGTATATATGTATGGATATATATATATGTATTTATATATATATATATATATATGTATATTTATATATCTGTCCAGCAACGGGTTCTGATCGTAAAGCCGAGAGAAAGCATACCAAGGTTCAGAAGCAATTACGGCTAACTGGCTCGTAAATCAGGAACTGTAGGATACATCAACGCTGTATAGGAACAAGTGAATAGGCCTACAAACAACGTTACTGGTGTGTGGGTCTCGTGGAAAATGGTTCGATGGAGCAGTAGTACAGGCCACGACGCAGGCCTACATGTCAAGTGCTCCTGTCAACATCGGTACAGTTTTCGACCACCGCACCCTATCTGCACTTATTATTCCAGTCTGTAGCAAACGGAATAATATTATTGTGCCTTTCAAAGGTATAAAAATACGCTATATAAATGTCAACACACATTCAGTTTATACATACAGTGAACGTGTGCGACTATATATATGTGATTATGTGTAGTAGCACCACGCTTCTATGGAACGAACTCCCACCTGAGTTCCGTATCGTAGATTCTCGGTTCCTCCATCATTATTGCAACTCGTCCGATAACATCATCATCCTCAGGCTCCTCTATCTATCACCCCCGGGCTTTCCACTCAAAACTGGTCTCACCTTTTCAGGAACTCCCTTACCCTGAGTCATGTTATATATCTATGGTATGTAATGTAATGTATGTATGTATGCGTGTGTGTGTGTGTATATGCCAGTATGTGTGGGTGTATGTAAGTATGTATGCAAGTATGCTTTTTAACCAAGCTGTGCCCTGACAAAGATGATTAGCATCGCCCTCCTCCCTTATCCACGCAAGCTTGGGCCTGGCACTACCAGTGGCGGAGTTACTGGAGGTTCGAACCTGTTCCCGGTCCTTGCAGTTATCGAGAGAAGGAACTCTATCTTCCCTCAGTGTGATTAGTGGTAAGGAATTCTATGGAATCCAAAATATTTAGCCGACTGGCAGGCAACGGCATGACTTGGAACCATAAGAATTCTGTCCAACAGAGAAATAGCCTGCAAGTAAATGAGATATTATGTTGGCTCATTCGGTATATACGAGCCTCACGCATGGCTTCTGTGGAAGGGTAGCCGCTTCGCATACCAATCGTTATTATGTTCTGGGATTTCGTATTCTGGGCTGTGGGCCTGGGGCAAGGGCAGAACGTGCACGGCGGGGTGGGGTTCAATGAGGATGGCATGGCCCCGTTCAGAAGGGAGCAGTGGCTCACTGGTTAACCATGTCAGTGAATAACGTTTTCAAATACATGCACGCGTATACATACATGCATGCATACATATACACACACATGTATACAAGCAGGCATACATACATACATACATACATACATACATACATACATACATACATACACACACACATACATACATACATACATACATACATACATACATACATACATACATGCATAAATACATGGGTACGGTTGCCGATTGGTTAGAACGCTCGACCTGTAACGTTGAGAATACGGGTTCGAGTCTCCTCCCCTGAGACGGTTACTTGAGGAAGTCCTCAACTCACAACTGTTCAGCGCCATCAGTTGATGCTTGGTCATTAGATAGTGGCGCTTAATAAATGCGGAATAATAATGATAATAATAATAATAATAATAATAATAATAATAATAATAATAATAATAATAATAATAATAATAATACCCCGGGCCTAAAAAAATAATAATAATAATAGGCCAGACCCTCCAGACCCTCTGCTCCTAAATAACAATAATTTTTTCCTAATCCCAAGGGATCATTGAACACTCGGGTAAAATAATAATAATAATAATAAATTAATAGTAATAATAATAATAATAATAATAATAATAATAATAATAATAATAATAATTATAATAATAATAATAATAATAATAATAATAATAATAATAATAATAATAATAATAATAATAATAATAATAATAATAGGCCCGACCCTTAACCCTCTGCTCCTAAATAACAATAATTTTTTCCTAATCCCAAGGGATCATTGAGCACTCGGGTAAAATAATAATAATAATAATAAATTAATAGTAATAATAATAATAATAATAATAATAATAATAATAATAATAATAATAATAATAATAATAATAATAAGGTTGCTTAACAATATCACAGCAAAAACTCGCGCGGCCGTTCCAGGAATAATTTTTTTTCCTTCTATATGTCTCCGGAAAATTTTTTATCTACCTGGGGGATCCTTGATACCCCGGGGCTAAAAAAAAAAAAAAAAAATAATAATAATAATAATAATAATAATAATAATAATGATTAGCCCTGATCTGATTTTATCTATTGTCCCATTATCATAATCCATAAGGCGTCAACGGATGGCCCTTAAAGCCAAATCGTTGGGAAAACCTCATAATAGGTTGGAGAAAGTCCCGTTGGATATCAAATATACCAACGTCAGTGAAAAACCTCTTTAGACTCGATTTCATTCATAGAACTAACGCCTTTACGTGGAACAGGATAAGAGCAAAAAACAATTCCGCAGACTAACAAACACACACAAAGATCTAATTACTCGTAATTACACAAAGACAATTACTAGTGCACCATATACTGCAGGCCGCAGACACTTAGTAAACACGTGTACTGTGTCTGTGCAAAACTGCGTGGGTTAATGACTGGACTTATACGAGAACTGTCGGCAACATGTAAGAGCGTAACCATGGTTGCTCGTGTGTGTGTGTGTGTGTATATATATATGTATATATATATACATATATATATATATATGGATGTGTGTGTGTGTGTGTTTGTGCATATATATTATATATACACAGAGATAATTAGGCCTGTACATGTAGAGAGTTCTCCTTATGTCATATATGTATACAATTAAGTAGGGCTATAATTCTGAGAATTGCAGCCATGAACCTGATAATGCGCAAATGTTTTAGGCCTATGCGACTGTTACAGGCCTGTGTGATTCTAGGCCTATGATTGTCGGCCTATGACTGCAGGCTTATATGACTGCAGGCTTGTTGCTGCAGGCGTATACATGACAGTCGGCAAACAGCTGTTTGCTCACTTCCGGCATTTTAGAGACAAAAACTAATAGGCTTATATATATTAACCACAGTAACTAAATCAACTATAGAGTTCGGGAATTTTCTTCAACTGGTGACGCTGGCCTGTATAATATACGCATCAGTTTGTTTTTCGACGGATTCAAGGACAAACTTTCAAATGACGGCCCTGCAGGAGGGTGATTAGGTATAGCAGCCTGAATATGATCTCTGAATTCAGAGAAATACAGTTCAGAGAGGAGAAGATGAATAGGCCGAGACTGGATGAATAGGCAGCATCAAGGTGTGATGCTCAAACGAGGATGCTTCTATGATGCAACTGACGGGGTAATTAACGTGGGTTCCTCCTACCCGCCCAATATGCCTTTGGTTACCGGGTGTGAATGTCGGCCCCATAAAACCATGCACCAACAGCGGATCGCCAAGTCGTCGCTTACTATATGTATATATATATATATACATATGTATATATATATATATATATATAAGTACGTGACCAATGATGTGTGTGTGTGCCTGCGTGGGTACGTGTGTAATTGCACATACATGTGTTAATAATAATTAAGCCTACTGTTCATAATTACATAGTGATAGAAATGTCTGCGCATTATTATACATTCATCGATCAATAAAGGAGCGCCTTACTTTTCTCAGCCTCTGCAAGGTCTGAATACCTATACGGGAGTATAATGACAGATAATAGTATTCGGTGTATGTATGTATGTTGGTAGGTATGTGTGTGCATGTATGTGTGCATGTATGTCTGTATGTGTGTATGCATGCATGTTTGTATACGTACGTACGATTGTTATACGTACGTATTTATGTATGTATGTGTGTATGAATGTACGTATGTATGTATGTGTGTATGGGTGTGTGTATGTACGTCTGTATGTATATATGTCTTTCTCAGTCTTCTGCTGTTGAACAGGTTTGTGAATTGGACGACCTCGTGTTCCCCTCCGACCTCCTCCATCCTGTTCGGTTTATGAGGACTTCGCTTGATGACGAACGTCAGTTAGTGTTGCACTTGATTTGTCCATATCATGTCTTGGGAAATAGCCGAGGTGGTTTCCCGTTGCCTTCCTCGCGGTTTGAGTAGTGGCCTTCTACGCCGCTCACGTTAACCAGCTGTTTCAGGGTTCCTGCTGAGCCTTTCAACCTCGCGTAGCGCCCAAGGTGGTACTTCAGAAACCTTCACCACTGATGGCATAGCCTCAGCAGGCAATCCCCTACTTGGCTGTTACGCCCCCCCACCACGGCGAGGTGTGAGACGGACTTTGGGGGGAGGGCACGTAAAAGAAAGAAAGATGAAAGAAAGAAAGAAAGATGAAGAAAGAAAAGATGAAAGAAAGAAAGATGAAAGAAAGAAAGAAAGAAAGAAAGATGATGTATATATGTATATGCAAAGATGTATATGCAAAGATGTAGATGTATATGCAAAGATGTATATATGTATATGCAATTGTGCATGTTTGAATGTGGACAGAGCAGGTCACTTGTATAGACAAAGAACTTTGAAAACTACTATATAACTCTAACTGAGCGCGATGACTTAGTGGGGTGGACTGTTATCAACCCATGGCAGAGGCCATGGGTTTATATCCCAAACAGGGCAGAAAGAAATTCAGGGATTTCTGTTCCCTCTGTGCCCCCATGTCTACTCACGTCCAATGACTACACTGATCGTGAATATTGGGTCAGTTGGGAGATCAGACGATGAGGGGGGAGACCACCCGATCGTCCTAGTATGCCGAGGCTAAGAAAATGAAGTCGATAACATTCAGGGATGGCTGTAGGCCTATATCTCAGGGTTAAATTAAGGGACGCCGTTTAATTTTAGAATAGATCTGACATGACACCGTGGCGTGAGGCGATGATCATATAGTTCTCGAAAATATTTTCCTTGAACTAACGCACGACACATTTCCTCGTTTAGGACATAAATTTAACCTCTCCAGCTAACCGTTAAACGTGAAGTAAACCTTGGCTTCGAGGAATAGAAACATTTTTTTCATGCATGATTAAATGCTTTTCTATAAGGGAAATGATTAGACACGATGTTCCACCGTTCCCCTATACGATGTACGGTACACCAGTCAGGTAACGAGTATGAAGTTAGTCATCTTAATATACATGCTTGGGATGAATGCAACATTCCCACGGTCTGAGGTGTAAATAGTAAAGGCCCATCACGCTTCAACTGCACGACAATGATGCATGATCCCGGTTTCTGACCTGCCAGTGTTAGTGACCGAATCACGTGGCTCTTACGCAATCTGGTTGATATAGTGCTGGCTTTTAAGTTGATCAGTTGGTCAGAAGCCATGGGCGGCGATCTAGGGGGGAAGAGGGGGACAAGTCCCCCCACCTTTAAGAGTGGGGGGACACGCCATACATTTGTCTCCCCAAATTTTGAAGAAACACGAAAAAAGGCGAAGAAATGTAATTGCGCGTGAGGGTTTTCACAGCATTTTTGACGAGATGAGGTAAAAACTCAATTTTTTAGCAGAAGTGTCCCCGAAAATTAAGAGAAAGCAAGAAGAAATTCGTAAAAAAGTAATTAAAATTGCTGGGGAAGATATTTTTAGGGGACGAATTTGTAAGAAAAGGTAATAAATGTAGAGACGAATTCCTAAAAAGGCAGTCACAGACTCGGGAAAAATAGTAAGAAAGGTGAATGACTAAAAAGAAATACTTTTTTGGAGATGAATTCGTTGAAAAGTCATCAAGTTTTTGTGGAGATTAATTCCTAAAAAGAAATTTTTGTTGGGACACGAATTCCTGAAAAAAAGGTCATCGACCAGACCATGGCCGACTTTGTCCCCCCCACCTCTCAGACAAGATCGCCGCTACTGTCTGATGCAGCTTTTGTGTGGGGCTCAGAAAAATTATATCCACATATATATATATTCACAAGGGGTGCTCGATAGTATAGTGGTTAGCGTGCTAGACTGTCAATCGAGAGGTAGTGGGTTCAAATCCCCGCCAGTTCAGAAATTCCCGCCGACAGTGAAGATGAGACGGCGACAGAGAGAGGACTGGCTACCCGACCTCATATGCCGAGGCTAAGAAAGTGAAGTCGTTAACTCTTCATACTCAGGGCTAGCTTAAGGGACTTCTTCTTCTTCTTCTCCTCCTCCTCCTCCTCCTCCTCCTCCTCCTCCTCCTCCTCCTCCTTCTCCTACTCCTCCTCCTCCTCCTCCTCCTCCTCCTCTTCTTCTTCCTCTTAACAAAAACATTACATTAGTATCATTTATATCTACGTTTACATTTACATTTACGTTCACGTTTACGTGACAGTGTGTACATCCATGCAGCCCCCCAACACTTACAGGCACGTGTCGAGAAACTTTTACAGTTGTCACCTTAGTTCCTTTTAATCGGTTGAAATTTTACGCAACAAAATAACCGTTTTTGCGGGAGAGAAACAGAGAGACAGAGACAGAGACAGAGACAGAGACAGAGAGAGAGTATTGAATGACTGTGCACGGAACATTAGCTGAATCAGCGAAGCCAAGGGTCAACGGAGACGTTTTCAAACACGTGTTTTTTGTCAATGGGTCTTATCGTGACTTGCAGTCACCGCCAAGGATGACATCACCGCGTATTCTGCCAGTCACGCCTTGCGCCATTCAAAATCATAGCAACAATATACACATGACCACATGACATAGGCCTACTCTATAATGCAGAGGGTCGCCTGCAACCACGAGTGAAATTCTTGAACGAAGAAGATCCTTTTAGGCGTGCAGTGATTTATATTGGACTAAACCTTAATGCCTGACTCGCCGTGTTCTCACCTGTAACCTAAGTAGGGTTACAGCACTGCTGTTCCGATTATGCTCCGAAAATGTTCCGAGTATGTTCCGAATACGTTCTGAAATTGGCTCGGCTGGAGTCGGTCTATACACCTCGATTTTGACGACCAATCACATGGTTTCCACAATTTATACCATTTGGTTCAATTTACGTACAGGGTGATGAAGAAGAAGAAGAAGAGCAGTCCGTTAGGCTAGTCTTTGAGGCAGCCATTGATATTAATTGTTAGCGACTTAATTTTCTCAGCCTCGGCATAGGAGGGCGGATTAACAGTCATCTCCCTCGCCGATTGATATTTCCACTGAAAGTGTACGGTCAGTGTACTCATTTAAGCTGAGTTGGCTAGGGGGCGCAGGTGGAGCAGAAATCTCGAACATATTTCTGGGATTTTCTGCCCTGGCTGGACATCACGCACCCAGGGTGAAATTTGTTTAAATTCATTACCAGGGTAAAATATGGTTCAATTTATTTCCAGTGTGAAATTTAGTTCGATTTATTTCCAGTGTGAAATTTGGTTTAATTTATTCACCAGAATGAAATTTGGTTCAATTTATTACCAATTTTCGTTCAATTTATTACCAGTGTTACCAATGTGAAAATGGAATTATCGTGGCAATTAATATATTTCATATTCTCCATTTTTCATACAATAGGCTATTTCATGTACTTAATCATTCTACTGTCGTATGCCCGCCAGTAGAAGTTCTTCTACCCTGTATAGAGAAACCCTGTGTGCCCCACGAGTGAACTCCTTACTCAGCTCGCTGTTGTTAAAAGTCAACACTAAACATCTTCCGAGTAAAGCCCCAAGCACGTTCCGAGCAGTTATGGAAAGCACCCAGAATTTAGTGAAGTGCTGCTTAGCTACAGTGCTTATTTACTGGTGTACTCTTGAGGAGTATTATAGGCCTACTCATAGTCACAATTCTGTAGGTCTACAGAATGCGTCATAGGCCTCGTCTTATGGGAATCGTTTGAACTCCGTTCACACGGAGCAATCATTATGTAACTCACTCATGCCTCCCTCTATCTCTGTCTCTCTGTATGCCTCTCTGTCTGCCTCTCTGTCTGCCTCTCTGTCTGCCTCTCTGTTGTCTCTTTTTTTCTTTTTCTTCTGTTCGTTTTTTGTCTGTCTGTCTGGCAACAGACGAAACACAAAAAGCCTGTCTGTCTGTCTGTCTGTCTGTCTGCCTGCCTGCCTGCCTGTCTGACTATCTGCCTACCTGTCTGTCTCTCTGTCTTTCTTCCTTTCTATCTGTCTTTCTGTCTGTCTGTCTTTCTGACTGTCTGTAAGTACGTCTGTCTCTCTGTGTCTTTATCCAACTACAATGCGAAAATTAAAATTCTAAGCTCCTATAACACAATCATGCAAATGCTTTGTCTCTTTGTCGGACCATAAAAGGCAGTTATCTCATACTTAACTTAAAATAATATAACCATATAACCACCGCGGTTCAATCTTCGTAGGAGAAGGGGTTTACCTGTCTCCAGCCTACCCCTTTACATCATACCCCATGGGATGCATTTCATGCTCGTTCCATTGGATCCCTTACCTGCCCTTCGTGCTTCCACAAATAGCCCCCTATATACAAACCCAGGTGTCGTTCAGTTTAATTCGAACAATACTGGGGCGTGCTAGCACACAAGCGGTGAAAAACACAATAAAAACATATTTGTTAGCATGTGGTATACGCCAGCGGTTCTCAACCTTTTGAGACTCAAGGACCACTTATAAATTTTGCGTCCCGATCGCGGACCACCACTAAGAATTGTGCCAAAAAAATTAATACAAAAGAATTTTTCGCCATAAATCCGCGTAAGCTTATTATTGGTTTCATGCTGCCATCTAGCCGATTCTAGCGATTGAAATAAAAGAAAAATTGAAAAAAATTTGGAAAAAATTGCCTGTTTGAATGTTTTTAATTGTAAAAAATATAAATTGTAGGCCTTGCTCGCGGACCACCAGGCAGATGGCCGCGGACCACCAGTGGTCCGCGGACCACAGGTTGAGAACCGCTGGTATACGCTGTCTTTCGTCACCCACGATTTCCTATGAAAGGGACAATGACCCGATATAGTATACTGTCTACCACTGCCCCACTCATCAGAAGCCAACATAACAGATCTATGGGAGTTCACGCGAAGACCGAGTGACGAGGATTTTCGCATCGGGCCCTATAAGGAATTACGTCACCTGCTAAAATAAGCCATGGCGTTGCTGTCTGCAGGCACGTCGACAACGACCGATGTGGTCCGCTGCGCGCAGAGTTTATACACGCAGGGGAGAATTGATTGCGTCAGAGTATTTTTATAAATAAGTATTTAAGCAGGGACAGAGGACAGTCTTTAGGGGAAAGTAGTATTTTATAAATAAGTATTTAAGCAGGGACAGAGGACAGTCTTTAGGGGAAAGTAGTAGCCCCTGCATGGGCGGCGATCCGGAGAGGGGTCGAGGGGGACAAGACCCACCTTTAACAGTTGGGGACACACCATTTTTTAACCTTTTTTGAGCAGATCAGTTCAAAACTCTTTTTTGACCAGATTAGTTCAAAAGTGTCCCCCCCCCACCTGTCAAACAAGATCGCCGCCAGTGGGCCTCTGTTTAATGTCTGCCGTAGTCGTAATGGTTTGTGGCGAAAAGTCGCCGGAACAATCTTAAACGATGGTTCTGACTAAATAAATACCAGCGATGCATCCATGTTGGGTTCCAAGCAAAGATTTCAAGGATCAGGAAAGTAATCAGTGCCAATAAATTGATGCAACGCAGCATAGAGTATAAGTACTTTGAAGCAGTGACATCTAATCCCCCGCCCAACTGTAATGGGATAACTCTGGTCGACTTATTATATAAGAGGCTGTGAAGTAATTCAGAACGTAAATTAATTTCATCAGCCTCGTATATGGTCCATAACAAAGTTACTACAAGCTATAAACTTTAAAAAGAAGTTAGGAAATCAACAACTCCCAGTTGATATCCAGAACGTTACCCTCCCCCCCCACTTCTGGCAACTGTGTGAGATCGTTCTCCCAACCCCAACCCCCACTGATAGACGCTAGTGGTTTGAGGTGAGTTGGACGTCAATACTAGGCAGGAGACGCGCATTTCATCAACCGCCAGGGGCGCTGTACGCACGTAGATGGCCTATTTACTTCAACTCGACGAAGACGGCTTTCTAGGACGGGGAAGGAGACGAGGGTATTTCTTGCACGAATCGGGGACCAACATCAGACATTGACTCATCTGACAGACTTGCGTCAACAAATTAAATTCTAACAAGAAGAAGAACAAGAGCAGTCCCTCCCTTAAGCGCTGTGCGTTTGCTAGCGCTTCTTAATAAAGAATATACTTACTTACTTAGTGCGACAGCAATGAGCATGAAGCGTTAGCGACTTCATTTTCTTAGCCTCGGCATATGAGGGCGGGTGGCCAGTGCCAGTGCCAGTGCCAGTGCTCGTCTTCCCACCGACAGTGTACTGTCAGTGTACTCGTTATACCCGAGTTGGTTAGGGGCACAGATGTAGCAGAAATCTCGAACCAAATTTCTGCCTTGGCAGGGATTTGAAGCCCCAACCTCTCAAGCGACAGTCCAGCACGCTAACCACTATTACACTAGTAAAATAACCTCCCCACTACATCCATCTTTTTAAGAGGTTTATTTCTAGTCAAACAACATCACTACACCCATGTTTTTAAGATAAATATTTTTCTAGCCACATAACCTCCTTACACCAGTGTTTTTAAGAGGCATACTCCTAGCCATATAACCTCACTACAAAACATGTTTTTAAGAGGACAATATTATTGTTAGCCAAATAACCTCACAACACCATGTTTATAACAGGCCATTTTTTAGCCAAATACCCTCCGCGGACCACTATTTTAAGGAGTCGATTCTTAGCCAAACATGGGAGGCATTGTTGTTGTGTCTGTTGCTAAATTTATAGGCGTTGATGGCAGAACAGTTACTGTTTCCTATCAACATGGTGAGTCGATTATGTAGACTTATGTATACAAGACTAGTATAAACTGTTATGTTTATAGCTTAGTTATCTCTAGCGAGGCCCAGAATCTCCAGCTGTGGCTTTCTTTTTTCGTTGTGACTCGAAAGTAAAACAACAAACATGACGGAACCACGTCGTTAACCTCTTCGACCGAGGAAGGATGCTCGGGCTGTGATCTTTCCGTGTATCCGTGTATCCGTCTGGTTGTCTGGCTATCCTTCCGTTTTTCCCTTTCTCTATCTCTCTCTCTCTACCTTTTCTTTATCAATAACTCCGTCTCTTTCTATACCTCTACCTCTATCTATCTCTCCCCGTCTACCTGTCTGTCTGTCTGTCTGTCTGCATGTACCTTTCTTTGCACTGGCTTTCTGTCTCTGCTTCTGTCTCTTACCTCTCCCCTCCCTACCTACCTCCCTTCCTTCTAATCTAATCTAATCTAATCTAATCTAGTCTATTCTGATAATTATATGAATTCTGATAATTATATGAATAAATTGGTTTAATATATAATCTAACAGAAATCTCCAAGTCATTTGCTTGTACAATTCATACTTCTGGCACCCCAGAGGTTACTCAACTTCTGCCCTGTCCTGCACTTCTGCCCTGTCCTGGCCTTGACGATATGTAACCCTTCTTTGCAGACTTCATTTATGCCCCCTCCCGTTACCCGCTTCTATTCGCTAATACTGACGCCTCTTTTATAGCGCTACTCTACAACGCACTGTCAAGCGATAGTCATTCCCGATACAAGCGAAATAATTAATACTCGGGGTCATTCCGGTGGAAATCGAATAACTTAATTCCCCCAAACCAGGTTACAGTCTATCGAGGCAACGCTACGAATCTGTATCAAACGCGAGAAGGTAATAGGAAGAAATACAGCGTAAAATATTACAAAGATTAGTGGTTGTAGTCTTTAAAAAGACTATCGTGTGGTTCACACCCATGGCAAAATTACTGAAGCCTCAAACCGAATCATGACACTCGGCAGGACGCCTATCGAGAGGCCTAATCCATACGCAGTTAACAGCCTTGAACAAGCCTTTAATCCTGCCCACTCGACGACTTCAAAACGCACTCTAAACGAGGACACGTCTTTAACCACCCTCTCGACCAACGGCGCAAGTCACGACGCCGGCCGACATAAAATAACGCTTCGGCTGTCCATACTTCATATGCTAATGAGTATGCAAATAACTAGACCGATAAGCGGGACAGGCGTACCAAGGTCAGCGCTGCGTCGCCGCCGCCGCCGGGGGCCGTTCACTGATCGTCGACCCAGTTATTGCACGCGCGTACCGAAAACACCGCGTAAACATTTACGCCGCTTGCTCGCTGGAACGAACAGGCGACCCAATCTGTAAACACCTCAGCAACGCAAGCGCCCGCGAGCACCAAATATTATTGACTAATGACGCAGATTCCCTGAACGCAACAACAACGGTGTAATCACCACGACGCGGCCGCCTGCCTGCTCCACTGAGCCCGCCCGCCCGCCCGGCCGGGTTGGCTTACGGGCACAGCCTAGAAGTCATTTATGCTTTTGATGAAGTCGCCCACAAGCTGCTGCCTTTTTTGCTGTTTACACAAACAAGGGAACGCGTGTTTACAACGTAGTTATTTGCCAGGCCGGCCGGCCGGGCGGCGGGCGTAGTGGGAATAATATTTTCTACGGAGGGTCGTTCGAGAACATTCTGGCAATTCTCGACCCACACGTAACGCGTGACGTTGCAGCCCAAGGCGTGCGCACTGCGTGCCAGCTGCTGGTTGCAACCACCGGCCTGGATTGCGCCGAGGTTATGGAAAAAACCACGTTCGGTCGGTCAGAAAAACAACAGCGCAATTGACTTCTGCGCTTCGGGGTCTCGTCTGGGGCCAATAAGTTCGTCCGAAGGGCAGCGGGGAAATTGCCAGAAGGGCGGCGAACTGTGAGTCTCAGCGGGGTGGGAAAAATCTGCGGAAAGAGATTCAAGAGATTGACGTCATGGAATCACGTGGACACGGAGGCGTGTGGTTGCAAAATAATAAGGAAATTTGTTTTCTTAGAATCCGAAGATTTATCGGCCTTAGAGAAAAGTTTGCGTTTTAAGAATAAACAGCACAGACTCGAGTATAAACACTGGAGTTCTATAGCGCCCTCTTGCAGATAGAAATCGGTCAATGGCGCTTTTAATCAGCATTTAGGATATCAAGTAAACCGAGGATAAGGTTAATTAGTATACAGCATCTGTTCATCAGTATACAATAACAGAGTCCAGCTAAACAGAAGGACGATCCATGTAGACAGACAGACAGACAGACAGACAGACAGACAGACAGACAGACAGACAGACAGACAGACAGACAGACAGACAGACAGACAGACAGACAGACAGACAGGCAGGCAGGCAGGCAGGCAGGCAGGCAGGCAGGCAGGCAAAGCTGGAAGGCAGGTAGACAAAAGAGGCAGCACAGAGAGCGTTAAACCATTAGGTCGGGCAGGAAGACAGCAGGCAGACGCAGAGATAGATACGCAGACATGCAGACAGACATACAGACAGACTGATCCTCGGCCAGACAAGATTGATTATGTACAGGTGGCAGATCCACGCACCGTTTGCAAGACGCGACTGGGGAGAACATTTTTGAGTTTGACATCACGCGCTATACTGGGCCCAGAATGTGGAGGGCATAGCTCTTGCGGTCAATATCCGGCCCGCGTTGCATGTCCTTGACAGCCCTAGTGGCTTTCTGTATATAATTACCGTATCTTGTCGCCCATAAAAGCCCAAATAACCACAGACGTGAACGTGGCGCTGAGGATAGGACACTGGCAGGCACGGCGAAAATTAGACAACGTGAAGCGCGGACAATGTAGACACAAAATCTCGGCTAAGGGCTCGTCCATAAATGACGTCACGCTATTTGGGCACAAAAATTTACCCCCACTCATTTCATATGAACCTGTACATATACATTAAGCACGAAGTTCACACAAGAGTAACCCCAACCCCAAGCGGACATGACGTTATTTATGGACAGCCCTAACTCAACCTGTACTTCGACCGGGGTTGTTTGATGAATACCATTGCAGGTTGAGAGGTTCGTAATCGTAAATTCCAAACTTCTAAACCGCTACTGTAAAGTTAATCGCAGGTCACCTGCTTATACACGGACGCTACGTCGCATCAGAGGGGTTGTCCAGAGATGGAATGTCCACTGGAGGTCCGAGTCCGGTTGCCATAGAGACCAGAAAGAGGAGGCAGAACAGCTGTTACGACGGGTTTCGTTGAGGACGAGAAAGATTGGAAGACAGAGGACAGTGCGAGGATTGTAGAAAAAGACGTGGGGGCGGTATGGGGGAAAGGGGGTTTAGACGTTGATCCATGTGTAGTTGAAGATTTTATCCGTATTTTGCAAACTGATGTCAACGAAATTTGAAAGCAGCTGATTTCTATGCTAGCAGTTTTGCAAGTCAGACTCGAATCAAAATCAATTTCTTTCTTCAGAGAATTGAAAAATGCATACATGATACACCATGGAAATTTCTGCTCTTTGTCACAGACTATCAGATGATGCTAAATCACACTAACACAACTGAGGGGGTTGGAAACGACCCTCATGGTCCTACGAAAGACTGGGGGTTGAACCCCCAACCCCCAGACAATTCTCACCCTACGGATGGATTAGGGCAGGAATTAAGGTATACGAATTATCTACAGGCTGAGACGGTGCCGTATTTTTGGGGTCTGTTTTCCAAGGCCTAGGCCTATTTCTGTTTAGTTATAACTGGTTGTGAGGCGCCCTTGTAGGCTAACTGCGCCATAAAAATCGTTGTTGTTGTTGTTATTGGCGCACCATGTAGTCGAAGGACGACGGTGCAGCCGTGGAACCATACAGGGTCTGGTGGGTTTCTGCCGAGCCGTACTGTACCAAGGACGGGGGTTTCCCTTGATGATGTGCTGGAAAGATTTTGTCAATATGACTGAAGGCAGCTTCAGGCTTTATCGTGTTGACGGAGACACTAATAAATGTAAATTACGATGACCAACTACACATTTAAGTCTACCTTTATACAGTCTTGTTGTCAAGACCTTGAACCTCAAGACCAAGACCAAGACCAAGACCTTGAACCTCAAGACCAAGACCAAGACCAAGACCTTGAACCTCGAGACCAAGACCAAGACCAAGACTTTGAACCTCGAGACCAAGACCAAGACCAAGACCTTGAACCTCAAGACCAAGACCAAGACCAAGACCCAAAAAATCGAAATCAGGTCAAGACTAAAAATTGTCAAGTCGGAATATTCGCTATTTTAATGAAAACATGAGTCTTTTATTTTATTCAAGCAAATTAACTTTAAATGCAAACTGCAGAGAAATCCGAATTTGTATTCAAAAGTCCTTCATGCTAACTCTTATACCAAATGCCTTTTGTATTTTATAAAAGCAATTCGCTCAGAATTTTCTGACCAAGACGTGCCTGGTGGGCCTCATAAAAATTCCGCCATGTGAAAAAATACGTTCTACGGGTGCTGAAGTCGCTGACACACACAGAGTAGCTTTTCAAACAATGGCTTTAAATGTACAGATAGTGAGTCCTTTTGAAATCTTCCCATGGTTTATCATACCGTCTGATACAGAATAACTGTTGCTGCTGCCAATGGGTTTTCCTGACCAACATGACTTGTATCCATCCATAGATATTGGTCGTTTGATGCAAGAAGGCTTGAAACAGAATTCTTGAGTTCTGTTAAATGACTGTTCATATTAACAGCCGGTCTTGGTCTTGGTCTTGCGAGACCAAGACCAAGACCTTGAACCTCAAGACCAAGACCAAGACCAAGACCTTGAACCTCAAGACCAAGACCAAGACCAAGACCTTGAACCTCAAGACCAAGACCAAGACCAAGACTTTTAAAAACGAACTCGAGTGCACTCGAGACCAAGACCTTGGTCTCGAGGACAACAAGACTGCCTTTATATGCTTAATAAATACATAATACATGTAAATAAATATATATATATATAAATAAATGTAGAAATCAAAGTAGACCTCTTTAAACAGCACTGTTTTAGTCACTTTAAAGAATTTGCAGCTAATTCTGTAGTATCATGCGTTTCCCAATGTTTAAAAACGCATTTCGAGACCTCACAATAAGCACGAAGAATGGCAGTGAAACTTTTTTCTAGAGAAAAAGGAATGACCCCGACGTGATTTGAACACGCAACCTTCTGATCTGGAGTCAGACGCGCTACCGTTGCGCCACGGAGTCCCACGGTCACTAATGCTCTACTATCGTTACTTTATCACGTAATCAAGGTCTTGTGATAATTTCAGCATTATTGTTTAGATCAGACAAATGATTTTGAGAGCTGTTATATACAGCAGTTCAATCGATGGAAGTAAATTCAGATATTAACAGCCGAGGTTTTAACGTAAAGGCCATCTAGTGAATGGTTTATCATTTCGAGTAAACTTCCAGTGTATTACAGCCGCGTTTCTCTGTGAAAATTGGTGTTGTTTCTCAGGCATTAAATATTTCCATAGCAAATAAATTGTACTAATGACTGCGTGATCCAAATTTCACAATTTATTACATAAATGGACAGTAAAGCTGGACGATAAACGTTTATTAGAGCTGTGACCTTTGAGTAAAATAATAATGCCAATCGTAATGGTAAAATCGACTGATTTTTGTAGCGCTATTCATAGCTAAGCTATTATTGGCAGAAGATTCAACATTATGATCGTTCAACCATAAACGACCGTGAACAACAAGGACAAAGTTTGGGGAATTTGAAACGGGTGAAAAATTGAGGTGAATTTTCAGGCCAACATTCTCTCTACACGTCAACAACTAAACGAGACCAGGGTTATGTCAGTTGTCACGTACACCCTTTTCCCCTCTCAATGGTGAAATAGGGAAGTTCCTGGTCACCATGCCCACTTGGACCCATCAGATGTTATGGGCATGCTAGCAGAGGTAATGTAGGCCTAGGCCTAATGAATCCACAGTTTGTATAGCACTTGTAGAGCCTACAGGGAATCTCTTAATTGCAGGAGCCTACCCAGTGGCGTAAACTTGTCCAAAATATTGGGTGTACAGAAGCCTATCATAGGATGGATGGGAATCTCTGCCAAATAGGCCTACAATGAAGAAAAAGCCGATTATTGAAGTTCTGGAACGAAATATGTAGGCCCTACATCGGAAAAGTTGACTGGACTCGGCGTTCAGTTCCTATTTTCACGATGAATTTCTCACAGTATTCCAGTTCTCTGTCTCTGTTTTCCGTTTCTGAAGAAGTTTGTCTATATTGAAACATATTAATTTAATATTTCAAGAAATTCTCCTCGATTTTTTGGGGGCAATGTCCGCTCCTCAATTATTGGGGCACGTGCCCCGGCTCCCCCAGAGTTTACGCCTATGGCTGTAGGCCATGGCATCAACCAAGGACCTTTGGCATCAACTGATGGTTCGTAGGCCTACCATCGACTTATAGCAAAGCGCATTCCAAAGATCACACTCTTATTTCTATAGCGCAAATTCTTTAAATGCTCAAAGCATCATTCGGCGTTAACTAGGGCCTACTACGAAAAATCGCCGTGGAAGGAAGTCCGATTCCAAGCAGGAAGATATTCCAGGGACTGCTAGAACGCACCCTTCCTAATGTAGGCTACGTTTGGGCGGAATCAGTAGACATCCATATGGGCCACAAAAGACCGGAATACAATCTACAGAAGATGTAGCCTAAGGTGAAGATAAAATTGACAACTCAGAGAGAAAACCGGTTTAAAGAAAGCTGTCGTTTGTCGTCTTACTGTAAGTTTAATATTCACACGACTGCCAACACACAGGTTGAAGATTCGACTCCCCGTCTGGTTGAAGATCAATATAGAATCTTTGGTTGAAGATAAATAGAGGTCATTTTCTACTCTAAATCAGATAGTGTAACTGTTCGGAGGCTTCCAGTTTACAAAGCGCCAGTGCCTAGTGCCATCTATCGAACCCTACGATAAACACATAAGAGCAATGGGTGGCAACATAATACCAGGCAGTGGTCTGTCCAGTGGTTCAACAGCCCAAAGCAACTAAAGTCGCAGGCAGTCGATGCACATCATCACATGGTTGGCTCCACTTTGATGGACAGAAGTTGAGCACTTCTGCACGTGCACACACTTGCATTCTTATATTTTGAAAAGAAAGTGCAGGGTTAGAAGGCTTGAAAATCTATGGGAAGGAATGAAATATATGGGGGCATGGACATAATCTCTGGTTAAAATCCAGGGCAGACCCACGGGGTCAATCCCGAAATATCCGTATGATTTTATGGGGTATTGGCCTCAGCTGCTGTGCTAATTTTGCACACCTAATCCACTTTCTACTGCTTTTTGAAGAAGCCATTGCATGTTGGAGTGACTCTGGATATGCCTTTGGAAACTTCTTCTCCGTGCAATGTGCATCCTGGAAACTAAGTAGTTATAGATTTTAGCATCTAGCAATTGTTTCAGATCAATAATAACAGGACCTGTAATTCCATGTTAACACTGTTAACGACGAGAGTGCACTAAAAGCGACTGGGAAACCAATGCTGCTCGTCATTAGAGTTCTACACTTTTCATATGAATCTGCAAGATTTAGTATTAATTCATGTTCAAATAAAACTTTCTAAATTTTACTTAATTCACATCCACTTGTAATATAAAATAAAATAAACTAACAACGAAACACATATAGCTAACAGTAAACGATCTGTTTAAAAAACTGCATCAAAACTTAAACACTTAAAGTCCCAGGCATTAAATAATACAAATATCTTCACACATATATCTGTACTGCATCTAAAACCACATGCACTGAGTAAGAGTAGTAATAGTATTCGTAGCAGTAATAATAATAATAATAATAATAATAATAATAATAATAGTAATAATATGAACTTCCACTGGAATAATGTTCAAGGCATCAGGAAATTAATCACTTCAAACGAGTATTTGTCAAACAGTTTACAATTCAGCCCATGCATAAGCTTCAAACCTCATTCACAGAGGCCAAAAGCATTAGTAGTCAGCCATAATAGCAGTTTTCTTAAATAAAATACTTAAACACTTAAAGTCCCAGGCATTAACTTTCACACTCAGATACTGAGAGGTTTCAGCTGCAAAAAATAATATCTTTTCATCACCTCAAAGTCAAAATCAAATGTTATACTAATTACACATACTAATTTACCTCCTCATTGTTTTCTTGCACCAAAATAACATGTTACGTCATATACACAGTCAAGTATAAAGGTATGTCCAGTATATTTCTATGTGCATCAAAGCAGACAATCAGAAATCCAAGACATTCGAATTCAAGCCAGTTCCTGCATCTACCAGATGCTAGCTACTCAAAACAATAATAGCTAGCTACTAATTGAAAATATACCTCTGTGAAATTGCTTATCTACCATAGGCTGCCTTTCTGTCTTACGGACTGATCTTCTCGATATTGACCTGATTACGGCTTGGTCTTGGTGTGCCATCAGTTGAAGCCTTGTCCATTAGATACCGGCGCAACAGAAGTTACTAATTACAATTACAATTATTCAAAATACTACTGGCTTCTCAACATTTATCTGCCAGTTGTAAATTTATTTACTGCAATTATTATGCTCACAACCCGGCCAGCATTTCCAAAAGCATTTGACAAGACCCATTGTAACTAGACATTTATATAGAGCCACTTAAATAGCAAAACAAATTAGAGGCGCTCTCGGCGTGATCATACACGATGTTAAATATCATTACGAATGAGAATATTACATCAGTTAGCAAAACAATGCACAATGTAAATTGGAAGTCACCAGTGGCAGGCCGATGTGCACACGTGGAACCACTCGACGGATTCCTGCCCACAGACAGCATGGATGTTCATAATCTCTGGTCTAAGTTCCGTCAGTAGGGTGGAGCGGCGACAGATGGGCTCTATACTGGTACCTTATGGGTCCTACATGGACTCCATGTGAGCAAGCGGGCAGGGAACAGAGGTCATCGAATCTGAGACAATGCGTGGTACCAATAACATCTTCTGTGTTCTGTCCAAGAATCAAACTACATCATTCTTCTCTACTTTGTGCTTTTTCCTTAATTTTTTAATATCCTCGTTGGTTTCCTTCACCGATCATCCAGTCCAACATCATATTTCTTGGTCTTCCAGGGTCTTTCTTCCCTACATTTCTTTCTTCAAGCACTGTCTTCAGGTGCAATAACTGGATAGCATAAACTCTCTAAACTCTTTTGTCATTGGTGGCAGTAATATTGTTTACCACTCCAACTTCACATTCCTGGAGGAGGCAAATGGGAATCGGACGAAGATCGATATGGTGCCTTTTTCAAAAACTAGCAAGACCACTTTAATACATGTTAAATAACCATTTACATTCCATATATTAATAAATGCATGTCAAATTCTAGGATTTAAAGGCTAGCATTAAGATGCACACCCAACACAATAGCACCTCTAAACCTTTAAATTCCTACTCTCCGTGGGTAACATTAACAGGACTTAAAAGTACGAGGCTGGTTTACAATGTTCAAGGCCTTCTCCAAACCGACACAGTCACCATCGTGTGGACCGTGTGCTGTTGGGAGTTCACAGGTGAATCTGCCCGCAATCTTCGATCAGAATCTGTGCGTTTGTCTCTCCGCTTGCATTGCCTTGTCCTTCCATCTCTCGGACGATCTCCATGCCTTCCACGACCTGACCGAACGCCACGTGTTGTCCATCAAGCCTGTAACGTGAAAAACCGTTAGTACTTCAGAGCAACAAAAACTTGTAAGATAATAAACTGAACAAACTGAGGTCCAGTGGGTGCTCATTCTGCATGTACAGGTATGTACAGTATGCATAATTTATGTGTGTACATTAGGAATGTATGCAATTCATGTAGTTCATGTATGCAAGTATGTATGCACGACATTGCACGTATTACATATGCACGTGTACGTCTGCATATAATGTGTTTACGCATGTACTGTAGTATGAAGTGAACATTTCCGACTTTCCTGGACTTCTCAAAAACGCTGCGAATGTGACTGTCTCACAGTCATCATCATCATCATCATCATCATCATCATCATCATCATCATCATCATCATCATCATCATCATCATCATCATCATCAGTTCCTGTCATTGGCCATCTGGCAGTGCTGCGAATAAATGATCTCTGTTTCTCATTCATTTGTCAGGTCCAGTGTGGCTGACCCTTTATGGGAACTAAACAGTAGTGAGCAGGAAAGGCCAGTCAACAAAGCTCCTCTGAGGTTTAGTACTGATGACCAGTACGGACAAACTACAACATCAACATCAGACCAGCTGGACAGTAAACTGGGCTATATAAACTGTAAAACATTACCATAATTACTGGGCATTACCATTCTGTCTTTTCAGTTGTTATGAAGAATTGCGAACCATTTGTATTCGGTCCAGCATTAGCCATCGATAGCAAACCTAAAACATTTCGTCATTGACGCCAGCTCGTTATGAAACTGGAAAGCATCATCAAAGCAGCCTCTGTTCAGCTCCACTATAAGCTCAGTACACATTGAGACTGGACACTTTCGGTAGATAGCAGACAAACAGGATGAAAGAGACAGAATAAATGAAGGAAGGAAGGAATGAGAGCATAAACGAAGAGAACGAAAGAATGATGGCAGGAAGGAAGGAAGAAAGGAAGGAAGGGAGGAAGGAAGGGAGGAAGAAAGGAAGGAAGGAAGGAAGGAAGGAAGGAAGGAAGGGAGGAAGAAAGGAAGGAAGACAGGACAACAATGTCACTAACACCTCACAACCTTGACTGCGTCACGAGATAAGGTTAAACTGACTCTTTTCTTTTAATACTTTCCACTTCAAACCGGCAGCAGTGGCTCACCCTATCAATTCAATGAAAACTAAGCATGGTCAAGGCCATGTGGTCGCTATATAAAAACGCGTATATTTATAAAACCGAGTACTTTGCTATATTATTTCACCACGTACTTGAACTATTAGACTTTCACTATGACGTTTCGAATACCTGGCTTGCTATGCGCGACGACAAAGCTTTCATCGTCAAACTTTTCGCCATATATATATATATATATATATATATATATATATATATATATATATATATATATATATATATATATATATATATATATATATATATATATATATATATATATATATATATATATATAATATATATATATATATATATATATATATATATATATATATATATATATATATATATATATATATATATATATATATATATATATATATATATATATATATATATATATATATATATATATATATATATATATATATATATATATATATATATATATATATATATATATATATATATATATATATATATATATATATATATATATATATATATATATATATATATATATATATATATATATATATATATATATATATATATATACATATACAAAGATGATAGCCGTGCATATATTGTATATATACAATAAATACATATATATACATAAGTATATGTGTATATATATATATATAACATATATATATATATATATATATATATATATATATATATATATATATATATATATATATATATGCATAAATGGATGGCTGTCTTCTATAAATATTTGAAACAGCAGCATCAGCAACTGCTGCTCTACACTCATCCAATCACCAGCTAGAGTGACTATGATTGGCACTAGCGTACAACTAGCGCTAACTAGCATACAACTTTGAGCCCACACAGAACAAATTTTTATGTTTATTCGATCCTATGAGAAATGCCTCGGACATCACTATTTTTCATTGGCTTTCAAATATCTGGACATCTAATTGCCCTTCACCTGGCGACTGACTAACAGCACCCCAATTCGCATTTCTGAGTGACTTTGCACGTTAAAATGTTTTAACAATAATAATGATAACATAAAACCAAATATGTAAAAAATAAACAAACAAACAAACAAATAAATAACAATAAACAAATAAATAAACAATACACAAACAAATAAATAAACAAAAATAATAAATAAATATGTGAGAAAATAAGTTTCGTGGCATGCATTTCTGACCTGCTGTCTTCGGTACTACGGTTTTAAAGAGCTACAACAACCAAACACAGCAACGTTAGTCAACTACAAAATCACAGTTAACAATGGAATCGACTAAAAATGTTTATCTGTTGCTCGAACTCCTTTTCTTCTTTCAAGAAACACCTCAAAATTCACTATTTCTCATTGGCTTTCAAACATATGGGTATCTAACTGCCTTTAACCTGGCGACTGACTAACCACGCCTCTGATACGCAATTCTGTGTGACTTTGCACATGTTAAAATGCTTGCAATAATAATAATATAAACTCATATTCACGTAAATCATGAAAAAAAAATTAAAGCCTCTACCGAAAAAGGAGAAGTGACGCATACAAGCAAAGCGGAAAAAAATTTACAGGGAGTGTCCAACATGGAACTTAAATGTTTAACACCTTTTCAATTGGCTTATCCACCTAAGGTTGCCTGTCAGCTTTCCAGCTATTGATCTGAAGCAGAGGACAGCAGTCCCTTGATTTAGCCTGAGAGGCAGCCATGGGTATTAAGGGTCAGCGACTTCATTTTCTTAGCCCTGGAATACTAGGGCTGGTGGCCAGTCCTGTCTCTCCCCCTCTCTTCTTCCCACTGACAGTGTATGGTCAGTGTACTCATTTTAGCCGAGTTGGCTAGAGGGTGCAGGTGGAGCAGAAATCTCAAACCAAAGGAAGCGACAGAGGGAAACACACTGAGGGATGCTGCTGGACACCATGAAGGTGGATGGATACAGTAGACTGAAGAAGGAATCCCAGCGTCAAGAGGAGTGGTGCCAATGAACGTTTGACCCTGCTCCAGGGCAGAGAACTTGAAGTAGAAGAACAAGAGTGTAGAGTATACAAGAGTATAGTAACCAAAAGTAAACTACAATCAGTTTGAAAGCCAATCTAAACAAACTGCATCTGAAGTCCAAGCTTAAACAAATCCCTCTGTAGGGCAGAAGGTAGGGAGTTTCACGTGATCAGGTCCAAACAGGAGAAGCCACTTTGCTAATGGTGCTATAATATAAATACAAGAAACCACCTATCCGAACGTTTAAATAGTACCTTTCAAGAACCTCTCAAAGGGGCAAATAATGTACGCATAGAATCTTTTATCTACATTAAACCCAGAATAGTGATATCTTGCAGGATAGGATAACTATAGTCAGCATAAGAGGTTGTTATCGACTCTTTATGTGCTCTGAAAAATATTCTAGGAATTGCTGTACAAATGTTCTGCTGAACTGATATGCAAATACTCTCCAGAACAATGTACATCTGTTACAGTTACAACCACTAACTTGTGTCTGAACTTTGACCTCAGTCTGACCCACAGTGACCTTTTTGATCTAAGCCCAAGCAAACAGCACTAGGCACCCAGTTGAAAGTTACAGCTTTGTCGAAATAGGACCTACTTGAAACAGTTTACACAGCAACTGAACCACAGTACATGACTTTTGAGTTCTCTTTATTTTGGGAGCAAAGCCATAAAACTGATTTAATGATGTTTTCCACCAAATACCAACGCAACAAGATTTAGTGGTAGTCAACTTTAGCCCACAAACAAACAACATATACAAAAATCAATGTATGTAGAACACAGGTAACTGAAAGGCACAATAAAAAAATGCATTGTAATAACTAATTACATAATTAGAACACAGGCGTATATTGATAAAATATTCGTTTTATCTCCTAAATTTCTATTTGCTTGCACATCTGACAACAAAAATCCATAAAATCCTATGACAAAAATTCGTTCAATATCCAATTATAAATATTCATGACATAATGGTATCCTAAGACATTGTGTTCTATAAGGTCTTGATAATTGTACTGTCACAATGTTTCAATGTGACTTACTGCAGTTTGTCAGTGAGCTTGTCAATACACACGAATATATTATGTAAATATTATAAAGATTCACAATCCTTACTCCAATAAAAATTCATGATATGAAACATGTACCCTGTGACCCTGGCCCCAACCACTAGACAGACCCAGGTTCAACTGATACCGGTAAAAAATATGGGTCAATGTGGGCACTCAGCAACATGCTGGCAGGGTAGATGCAAGTGCACACATTCCGCGCATTACAAGACAAAATATCGTAAGATGGTAACTCCTAATATTTGCAACTGATACCCTTGGATATCAAAAACAAAATCAAACTGGCATAATTTAGGAGAAAGCAGATGATCAGGGCAACAATAAAAACAATGATTCACAACTCCATGATCATTACAGTGCTTTTATATGACAATGATGATGATGATGATGATGATGATGATGATAATGATAATAACAATGATGATGATAACACTTATGATGATGATAACGAGGATGATGACAATGACAAGGGCGAAGATGTTAACAATGATGACGACGGACGACGACGATGATGATAACAACGATGATGATAACTACGATGATGATGATGATGATAACCATGATGATGAAGCTGATGATGATAATGATGCTGATGATTATGACATCAATGGTGAACTGATGGTGGTGACAGCAATGAAGATGATTATAATGATGATTATGATTATAACCAAGAAGTTTATTGCACGTCCATAATACTGTGGTCAGTGTCCCATCAACAACCACGTTAGTCCGGCCAACAAAGGGCCCCATGCTGGACACCAGTTACCACTAGTGGTGTGGCCTGGGGCCGCTCTAGGCCCAATAAACGTGTCTGTCTATGAGCTACGCTAATTACAAATGGTTAATTACTTTTATCCGATCGATTCCCAGAAAAATTAGCAAGGTTGAGGTGAAAACAAGGCTGACCCGTGCCGCCTTTATTTACATAGCCCGCATCGTAGACTCAAACCGCCGAAGTCTAGCCTACACAACTCGGTCAGTTACCTCGAAAGTGATGCGGCCTGCTTTTATTCCCCCGATCGTGATGTCAAAAAAGACTTTCGGATTGGCGTCGCTGTGAGCTGCTTCGGGCTTCATCGTGGCCGCCATTTTAACGAGCTCGGGATTTCTTGCCATCGTTCTTAAAACTGCTTTTCTGCAAGTTTAAATCAAAGCTTTTCACGTCCACGAAGTCCACCACGTCAACTTTGCCCTTACTTATAAGTCGTCATGACCTTCAACTCTGACACCAAAACAAAAAGTTTATATTACTACAGAGCCAACTGGTATACAAGTACGGCATTAGCCATTACATGTGTAAGGCTAGCTGACAGTCAACGATGTACATTTTAATTAAAATTACGCTGAGTAATAAAGAAGCAAATGTTTCCTGTTAATTATCCATTCATATTGTAATTATAAAAGTACTGATATAGCTGATTTGCTCTTTGTTCAGAGTGAAAACTGCGAAACTCGAAGGATTTGTCATTTACTCGCCAGGTGGTGGTATGTTGACGTAACAGCGTCCAATTACCGAGCATCGGATCATGACGAATGTTGAACTTATTCAGCAGAAATGAATTCAAACAAGCATACGTAAAAGCAAAATATCGAACATTCACAATCTGTGAGACCCTCCATCCATCCATCCATCCATCCATCCATCCATCCATCCATCCATCCATCCATCCATCCATCCATCCATCCATCCATCCATCCATCCATCCATCCATCCATCCATCCATCCATCCATCCATCCATCCATCCATCCATCCATCCATCCATCCATCCATCCATCCATCCATCCATCCATCCATCCATCCATCCATCCATCCATCCATCCATCCATCCATCCATCCATCCATCCATCCATCCATCCATCCATCCATCCATCCATCCATCCATCCATCCATCCATCCATCCATCCATCCATCCATCCATCCATCCATCCATCCATCCATCCATCCATCCATCCATCCATCCATCCATCCATCCATCCATCCATCCATCCATCCATCCATCCATCCATCCATCCATCCATCCATCCATCCATCCATCCATCCATCCATCCATCCATCATTTACAGATGCCCATTTATGGCATGCTACACACCCACTTGTCAGCCAGCCCTTCATCGTGCCAACTTCCATTACACCCTCTGCCAGGACATCTCCCATTTTTAACAGCAGCAGCATCATGACGACCTGCAGAGAGGAGGGGTCATTCCATGGTCGCTCCCAGAATCGCACTAGCCAGACAGGGTAGCATCCCAAGCCCCACAGAGGGGCGGACTACGATCAGGGGAGGCGTGTACACGGAGGGTCATCTTCTTTCTCGGACCTGATGGTCATCGACTGGACACAGCTGACCACGCGCTGCTCGGACATGACGTGTCGTTGATAAATATCCGAGGCGTACGATGTCCACTGCGCTGGTCAGTCGGGTCCAGAGGAGAGCTGGAGCGGTCAGTTGGCGAAGAATAGGATCAGGTCGTAAATCATCACCGGGAAGAGACCTGTTGATGACCGTGTTGATGATCTGGATACGGAAGAGGGAGTGGACACTGTCTCTTCGTCTCCTTACTCAGCCTCTGTAGCTCCATCTGCTGACGACTTTACTGTTGAGAGTAATGTCCGCCATTAAGAACAGACACTGTTAGACGTCACTAAAGGCGCTATATAAATAACCTGATACATACATGCAAGTATATGTACATGCATACAATGTCATACCTACATATATACATCTACGAATGTGTAACACAATGAAAGATAAGTATGAATGACTGAATGTATGTATGTATGTATACATTCATGCATACTCTTAGCCTACATACATACATGAATACATGTATGCATATCTATATAGGCTACATAGATACATACACACACATAGGCCTACATACGCACATTAATAATATTCCTATTGTGACACAGGAAGGCCATTGTAACAATGGCTTCATTATAGGATCGCAGTTGCATGACTAAATCGATAAAAGATGGGGCCCACTCTATTCCTGGTATTTTTGAAGACTCGCTATAATTAACAAACTGAATTTATGGAAGCTAAAACTTGCTGCATTGATTACAGGTCAAATCATGGAATTGATGCATTCAGTCACATAATGCGTTCGAAGTGAATGAACGAATGAATTAAGTTGTCTGTAGCTTCATGGTAAGTAAGTAAGTTCATGGTGACCAGTGGTTGGGCTGCTACGCACAAGTTATTGAAATATAATATATAATTGAGGAATTTAGACATGAGTAGTTACAGCTAGCAAAATACCATTTTATATATAGGACAAATAATTGTAATTTTAGATAAGTCTCTCTTTAAACGTCAGCAATTATTAAAATTCTATTGAAGGCACTTATCACGACTTACAAGCACTTTGCCGTTTATCTGGGACGTCACTCAAACGCTGGACAATTGGTCCTGTATTATAAGTAGACAATGCGCCAAAGTCTCGTGGGGACCACGTCGCCCTAGACAAGAGTCGGATTTTGAAGTCAATCTACGGTCAACCTCACCCACTGTTCCATTCTATGACAACGGAACAACAGTTTTTGCCGACATTATCAACATCGCACAGACAGACATTTGATTGGAAACGCGCTTTCAACAGACGGGAGTAGAATCGGATCACGCAGAAAAGATGGCGTCGAGTCGATAGAGTGTTCAAGTCTCCGCGCAGTTCAATTAATAGATCTATGGTGACGCCAACATTTCAATTACGTTATCAATGGTCAACGACGCTGCGTGCACGGCCGCCATGATTAGACGATGCGATTGTATAATTTTATCGGGGCAAAAGCGTGCATACAACGTTATTTGGCACTGTGTGTAGAAATCGTTAAAACATTTTCAGGTTGCCTTAACCGTTTTAATTTTGTACGAAGAGGAGGACTCGTATGATCTGGTTTTCGATGTTTGACATCACCCTATATATGATTACCAGATGTCCATCTTAATACTAGGCCTAACTGTATTCATTCATTGGCTGGTGGATTGGTTACCAATTATAGTTTGTGGCATCAAAGGCGTTCGACGTTCGCATGAAAAATAGTTCTAGGCTACCGTTTTCACAGTAGCATAGTTTATGCAGATTTCTTAAGGCTAAGCAGATTTGTCGCTTATGGGCCTATTTATTTCCTTTTGTAGTTGTCCAGTTTAGATTCGAGGCATTGAAAGGACTATCATGCTGGGGGGGGGGGTCGAGGGGACAAGACCCCCACTTTTGACAGTGGGGGACGCACCATACAGTCGACCCTCACATTTTGAAGAAACACCAAATATGTTTTTCACCTCTTTTTTTTGACCAAATCAGTTCAAAAGTGTCCCGTTCCCCCCACCTGTCAAACAAGATCGCCGCCAGTGAGGACTATAGTGCAGTTCTAACGACATTATTATTCCAAAAGTTTAACGACCTGTTATGGCTGCCCTGGCCGTTGACGTGTTTAAAAAAATTATTGTTGACCTGTATCAGTTTATTTTCTTGATTGTAGATCATTCGTTCCAGGTCGTAATAATGGTTTGCATGCGTATATTTAAAAGGCTTCTGGGTTAAGATGTATAGCTGACGCGCACAGATCACAATTGCGGAATAAACGCAATTGACGTTTATATAGTTTTGGTTAAAAGCATTGAAAAGGTGTCTATCACGATAGTTATGTAATATCTCTTAAGCGACATCTTTTGGCCGCCAGGGGTATCAACGTTCCAGGTCGTCATTGGTTTGCATGCGTACATTTCTGGGGCTTCTGACTTCATAATGTTAATAGGGAGATCCGCCAATTACTGATTGGATGGAATCGGAGTTTAACGACTTCTTGTATAACAACAAAGGACAATTGACGTCGATAGAAATTATTTTGGCATATTAGGCCTACAGATCATATAGATTATAGAATTACCGATTGAACGCATGCAGTTGACGTTTGTTTATATATAGTTTGGTTGAAAGCGTGAAAAGGTGTCTATCATGATCGTTAATGTACTATCTCTTTAGCGACATCTTATTGTCGCCAGGGATATCAACTCTCCAGATTGTCATTGGTTTATATGCTTAGCCTATATTTCAGAGACTTCTGGGTTCATCGTATACGCATCTACAGACCGAATCACACATTAAACGCGGTTGTCGTTTATATAAATTTGGTTCAAAGCGTTAAAAAGGTGTCTATCACGATCGTTTTGCAATAATCTTTAGCGACATCTTATGGCCGCCAGGGATATCAACGTTCCAGGTCGTCATTGGTTTACATAATAATAATAATAATGATGATGATAATAATAATAATAATAATAATAATAATAATAATAATAATAATAATAATAATAATAATAATAATAATAATAATTATATTCTTTATTGTTTGAAACCGACAGACGCAGACGCAGTAAGATTACATTGAAACATGTTAAACATGAAAGCACAATCAATTTCTTAATTAAACACGCGGTTTGGCAGCCATGCAATGCGCCGCCCTAAGGGGGGGTTGTATACGGGAATCGATCCGCGTACCTTATGCTCTCCTGGCCATGAGTGTTACCACTACTCTACCCCCCTCCACATGCGTATATTTAAGAGGCTTCTTGGTTGATGCATGGTGTTATAAGTATACGCTATAGTAGATACAAAATCAGTCGAAATAAATTCGGTTATCCGGTTGGTAGCTATAAAGCGTCGACGTCTCTTTAATCTTCTTATTTTCAATTTCAATTCCGTTTCTTACCACTTAATAGGAAGCTTGAAGACTAATAATATTCTTATCAATTTTCAGTCGAGGAATATATAGTGTTCATGAAGAACTGTTTAAAGGTGTTGAAAAAAGAGTCATATTTTCGTGCGCTTAACGACATCTTGACTTATTTAGCGCTATGAAATATGACGATTGAGGATGGATGGATGGATGGATGGATGGGTGAATTGCATTAAAAGCTGTTCACCTCGGCAGGAAAGGATGTTTCTACCGTTATTTCAGTTATAGTTTCCAGTGATCTAGTCCAACAGTTGGATCGGATATAACAGTTTAACGACATATTTTGGCACCAAAGCAGTTTATGTCGACAGGACATTTAGTTGAACAGTTATATGGCGTAGTACAACCTTCTGCATCACCCGACGGTTATAGCGCAGAGTCATTTATACGTAGCAGAAAGGACATCCCTTTTAAAAGTGCATAACACTTCGGCGCTTTTAATGTGATTTATCAGCTTTTTAAACGACATTTTGTGCATGAAAAGAGCTGTTCGCGTCGATCTTACCACAACAAGCTAACGATCGCAACACCCTACGATTCGTATATAGGCCTACGTCCTGTTTAATTTATCAGCTCATCACTGTTGCTACAAGTTTGCTTGACGAGTGGATATATAGGCCTACATTTAGCAGATTTTCATTAGGGCCTACATTTGATTCTTTTCAGCAATTTCTTAATTTTTAATTTTATTATTCTTATTTTACAAAATAATTCATATATTTATTAACTTAGAGTTAAACACATGAATTTGTCATCTTTTAGACAAAATATTGATGAGGAGTAAAACAACAATGTCAATACTTCTAAAGAGTTTAAGCGAACTACAATATGGTCAAATTCATCAAAACCAACGTAGCTGCCAAAGAGCTAACGACTTTGTATCATCACGACGATGATTAGCATCGCGCCCCCTTAATCCAAGCTTTGGACTGGCACCACCTTAAAACGGCAGTAGCTAAGTTGTCTAATCCCGACGATTGTATACCCAACAGTTTGCCTGCTTTTTTTTAGCAATATCTCATCGATATGAAAGACGTTAGCGTCGCCAACAACAGTTAAATTGATTGGTTGCGATGGAAGTAGGCCGGTATACATAGTAGAGTGAAAACATGATTTAAAGGTGTCTAATACAGCTGCGATCGGGACTGTCCAATACCTATCTTAAGCCAATAGGTTACAATCGATCGTGCTTATAGAGATTTTGAGCTAAGGACTTGCTTGAGGTCTCCAAATAGTGAATATGGCCTATCTCAAAAGACGCTCGGATCTATACCATCTGCGTTACCACGCATGCAGGCGAGCGCAGTATATTACACATAATAATAATAATAATAATAATAATAATAATAATAATAATAATAATAATAATAATAATAATAATAATAATAATAATACTTAGGTTTGGGGGGAAATGACAATGACCAAACTCCACGAGATTTGTGTAGCAGTATGGAAGACCGGAGTCTGGCCAGAAGAATGGACGCAATCAACATTTATCCCACTCCCCAAGAAGGGAGACCCGCTCCAATGCAGCAACTACAGAACGATCGCTCTGGTCTCGCACGCTAGCAAGATACTACTACGCGTGATCTTGGAAAGAATGCAGCTCAAACTAGAAGAAGAGATTTCACAGGAACAAGCTAGGTTCAGACCAAAAAGAGGCACACGAGACCAGATTGTGAATCTGAGAATTATACTAGAAAAAGCAAAAGAAATAAATCAACCGGTGTATCTTTGCTTTATCGACTTCACAAAGGCCTTTGATATGATCAGACATAATCAACTATGGTTGACCATGCTTGAAATGGGGTTTCCGCCCCAATTGACACAATTATTACGAAGTCTGTACAAACAACAACACGCCAATGTCAGGACAGACGGTCACACTTCAGCATGGTTCAGAGTCAAAAAGGAGTCCGGCAAGGATGCAACCTCTCGCCATGCCTGTTTAATATACTAGCAGAGCAGGTGATGCGAAAAGCGCTATCTGGGTTCACTGGGGGATTCAGGATTGGTGGAAAGACCATCAACAATCTCAGGTATGCGGATGACATCGTGTTAGTGGCAACATCGTCAAGAGAATTAAAAAAAATTGTGAGTCGAGTCGAAAATGCAGCAAAAGAATATGGAATGTTGATCAACGCGACAAAAACGAAGGTAATGACGAGCATAGAAGAAACACTCGAGATAAAAGTAGACACCGGAGGACTGGAGCAAGTAAAATCATTTGTGTACTTGGGGAGCAAAGTAACTGCAGAGGCGAACTGCAAGGACGATGTTAAATCAAGACTGGCCATGGGAATGGCAGTTACTAAAGAGTTTAAACTAACGAAAATTTGGAAGAACAAGTCAATTCATAATGACACCAAATTACGGATGATGAAGGCATTGGCATGGCCAACAGCAACATACGGATGTGAGGCTTGGACGTTAAAGAAAGAAGAAGAGAAACGCATCCAAGCATTCGAGAACAAGTGCATCAGAAAGCTGCTGAGAATTCCATGGACAAAAAGGATGACCACCGAACAAATATACAAGCTGGCGAGGACCAAAAGCGAACTGCTGAACCACGTCCGAACCCGCAAACTAAGATACTTTGGACACATCATGCGGCAGCCGAAGGACAACATCGAAGGCAGCCTGATGACAGGCCTTGTAGAAGGCATTCGCAACCGCGGCAGACCAAGGATATCCTGGATTGACAACATTATAAAATGGATTGGACTATCTGGAAGTTGGAACCAGACTGATGGCTGCAGTACGAGATAGGAAATGCTGGACAATGTTGACCCATTCATGTAGCCTACCATCGCAAAGCGACGACGGCGACATGACATGACATGACATAATAATAATAATAATAATAATAATAATAATAATAATAATAATAATAATAATAATAATAATAATATCATGTGTGCTTCTACTTAATACATGTATGTAAGGCGCCCTGCGTGGCTGCAGTTTCTACTATATGTATTTTCAATGTACAGCGCAGTGCGTTTGCAGGCGCTTAATTAAAGAAAAGATTAATAATAATAATAATTATAATAATAATAATAATAATAATAATAATAATAATAATAATAATAATAATAATAATAATATTAATAATAATAATAATAATAATAATAATAATAATAATAATAATAATAATAATAATAATCTTCGTTTAATATTTTCAAACTGACAATTACGCAGTATGATTACAAATCAGTATGAACGGATGATCACAAGTTATTACAGGAGTCGAATTTAACTGTATACGGCAACCTTGCAAGGCGCCCTTCACGTCCTACATCTCATTTTCACAAGCGCGCCATCTCGCGAATTGATGGGCTGAGTGGACCTTTTAAACCTTCCGAATGCATGGCATTCATTTGCCAACCTCTGAAGTTTGTTAGCGTTCGGAAGCAAAGAGGTCTGCGCCATTGCCATTTACGGGGGGGGGGGGCCAGTCCCAAGCTTTGATAAAAGAGGAGGGCGATTCTAATCGTCTTTGTTATGTCACAGAGTCGTTAAATGGTGACTAAAGAAAGAGGTAAAGTATACGTATACCGTCGACATCGACGGCCATAAGATGTCGTTAAACAATTAATATTAACAAGACGATCGACTGTTTTAGACATCTTACATCGTTGCTTTATTCTTATAGACAGACGCAGTAAGATTACATCAAAACATTAAAGTATACAATCAAGATCTTAATTAACACACGGTTTGGCAGAAATCCGCCGCCCTATAGAGGGGGTTACGGGAATCGATCCGCGAACCTATAGTGCTCTCCTTGCCATGAGTGTTACCATTACTCTATCCCAACTCCCAAATGGGCCGTAAACAATAGGCCTATTTATTCTTCGAATGCGTTAACCGTCGTCAAACTGCAGCCACATAATTCCTCTAAATAGCACAAAATAATACGCAGTTCTCAACCGTATATTAGATACCTTTTAATTCTCTTTTCTTTCTGCTATATATAAGATCTATATATAATTATAAATACGGTAAAGTATTACACACCTTTAAATTATGTTACCATTCTGTTATATATAATAATTAAGATAAAATAAGACACCTTTTAATTTTATTACCCTTGTACTATGTATAAGGGCCATTTTAATTATCACATCAATTTTGTAGGACAAGGGCAGGATGTTAACGTCAACGGCTTAGGAAGTCCTAAGATGTTGTTAAACACTGGAAAACATTTAACGTCATGGTATAAGAGTATAAGGTGCATTCGGCGTCGGTCTGCTGTGCAAGGTGAAGTTGACGTCCCTAGAAGTCACAAGATGTCGCCAAACTCTCGATGTTGGTGGCACTGCCTCCGACACTTCTAATTCGCTTTTTCCGAAGCTCTAAACATGATCTTCATGCTCGTCCGAAAGAAGGTCTTAGCAAATTTCGGGGTGGTGCCAGTCCAAAGGATGGAGGGCGACGCTAATCATCTTGGTAAGTAAGGTCGACGTCAACGGTCCTGGAAGCGGCGAGGCGTCGTTAAACACTAGAAACTATCGCATGGAAAGCCTTGTAAATCTGGGTTAATTAAATCTCCACAGTTCAGTTGGCCTGGTGGCCATGAAATTATCTATCCAACTGAGAAGAAGAGCAGTCCCTTAAGCTAGCCCTGAGGCAGCCATGGGATGGGTATGAAATGTTAGTGACTTCACTTTCTTAGCCTCGGCATATGAGGGGAGATAGACAATTCTTTCCGTCGACATCTCATCTTTCCATCGGCAGTGTACGGCCAGTGTACTCATTGCAGCTGAGTTGGCTAGGGCAATACCAATAGGTGGAGCAGAAATCTCGAACCAAATTTCTGCCCTGGAGGGGATGGCGGGGACGCTGCTCAATTCACTGTGCATACCAGCGTCACATCCACAGCGCCATTCCATATGAACAATACTAAGGATTACCTGGCACAGTATTGCATGGTATAGTAAATTTAAGTGAAATACAGTTTAATGTAGGACCTATTATTGTCTATATAGTCTATTGATTTCAATTGTAATTCATTGCATTAGTTGCATTGTATTGTATTTATTGTCATGTCATTGTATTGGTATTGCCTTGCGCTCTATTGTGCTGTATTGCGAAGCATTTATTGTACTCAACTCTAACGCACTGTTTACTGTATTTTTTGTATCATATTGTATTGTGTTGTATTGTAAAGCACTATACTCTATTGTTATGTTTGGCACTGTATCGTATAATATTGTATTGTATTATAATTATTGTTTCGCATTGTATTATATTGTATTGTGTTGTATTGTATTGTATTGTATATAGTGCAATTAGAGCGATGATTGCCAGCATTGTAATCGGTCATCAGCCAATCGGCAATTAGAATGCATGACTGGGCAGGGACAGTGTGATACGATGGAGGGGGTGTCTGTGGAGGCAACGGGGGTGGGTGGGGGTCACTGAGGCCATTCGGATGGAAATTAGACAACGGATTGTAATCGCCAAGTTCTCCCCCGAACGGACGGAGGCGCTTTTGCGTTCCTTGGTTAAAAGATCAACGTCCTGATGAACGGACTT
>OY744607.1:5538818-5578818 GCA_963556255.1 Allolobophora icterica | reverse complement strand
TAATGTAATGTAATGTAATGTAATGTAATCCCATCCAATCTGATCAATAGATCATCACTTATTCAGTTGCGGTGTCATTGTTAAAAACACAATTAACCACACTTTGTTCGAACTTTTTGGCAGGGGCGGTTGCCTATATATAATACTAACAAATTAAATAAAATATTAATTTAAATGAGTTAGATTAATTCAAATTTAAAATCCCGCGGAATTGCGAAGGGTCATTAGAAATTCAGACGAAACGAAGTGGTCACTTTCATATACTGTGTGTACCCAGACTTTAAATGAACTCCGGTGCATCACAGTATACATGTACAAATGCTCGGAATGAATGAACGAATGAACGAATGAATGACTGAACGAATGAACGAATAAATGAACGAACGAATTAATGACTGAACGAATGAACGAACGAATGAACGAATTGTATAACTCATATATAGGCCTACATAGGCCTACGTATTGTTCTCAGTCGCCTTATATAAATCTTGGCCGAGAACGAATCTTTATAATTATGAAGCACTATTATAACGGGCAGGTCATATAGGTCAACACCTTAACGTCAGTTTTCTCGTGTTTCCGATTGCCCTGACCTGGGTAATGATCGTCAACAGGAGTGATGGCATCTGTAAGACATTATATAGGTGTTGAAAGTTCAACTCAAACCCTTTACAACGGGTGCTGTAACTGCTGTTACAACCATAACCCTTTGTCACGCTTGTGACCCGGTCTTAGCGTAGCTTTCACCTTTAAACTTTCACGCGCCCCCCCCAGGGGTATGCGTGTGCAGATTATACATGGCCGTATTCAGTAATTATTAAGCCTATTACAGGCCCAAGACAGTGTTAAGCCAATTTTAAGCCCTCAATAATTTATTTAGACAATAACGGTCACAAATTACAACGCTAATACAGACTCTGGAATATACATGTATGTATACCGGCCATTTTGTACGCGACTATTGTAAATATATTGGATATTATCTTTGCGTTAAATTCATGAAGAACTGACCTTATTCAAGTGTTGACCTGACCCGAACGTCTTCATTGAACCGGCCTAAATATTTTCACGGCGGCTTTACTGGAAGGCAACTGCATGCTACGGCTATTAAAACAAGCATTACTGTCACGATTCATTCGGCTGAAGTCATTATGGGGACAATATTTGTTTGTAAACTAATTATTGGAACGGTGCCTGGAATTGTTACCAGTGCGAAATGCGCGTTTTGTTTTTGAAATAACATTTGCCGTTAACGTTGACCATTTCCCGTTAAATAAGTCGAGCTCGATCAATATGTATTGGTGTCAGTGGCCTAATTACGTGTCACCGCGCGCAAGGGTAGGTCTACTATCTTGATACCATCTCCAAAATCACAGCAGCAGGGCTTTACTTAATTATTCATGGCGTCGTCATCCGTCGGCCACGCCCACAAATATATCGACGTCATAGAATAGCGACCGCCCTGCACGTCAATCGGCCAATGGGAGTCCCGATCCCGGCCAATCGAAGCGCTCCGTCGCAGGCGCGGGCGGAGCTTAGGACGTGATAGACGCGTCATATCCGGGGATTTACTGGAGAAAATCCGAGAGGATTTCGGCTTCGCTTTGGAGCGATAGGGAACCAGCGCAGACGGAGGTAAGCCTATAAGACGCCGGCGCACATCAGAAGCTTCGGCTAGTCGTACCGGACTTGGATCATATCCGGGCAAAATCCTCGCCGGATTTACAACGCCAGCGGGTAGGACTCGAGAGCTTAGAGCCCTCGGAAAAGTATACAGGCTGCGGAGGCCACGGATTCGGCGTATATAAGCAAGATCGATGGAGCTTTATCCAGGGTCATCCATCTTCCCACGAGCCACCATAGGAGCACAGCATCCGGTCCAGTCGCACTGTAGGCCTCCTGTTGGGAACGTACAGCAATACCCAGATACTCCCTGCGCGCCCTATTCCACCCTATCGTCTCAAACAGTCGCTCACTTCAAATCGGAGAGGGAAAGCGAGAGGCAGCGACACCTTGCGGCGACGTTTTCAAGCACCGGAAGTAGAGACCCGGAAGCGGAAGAGGCGGAAACGAGCTGGATCGGCGGACGAGGAAACTATTCAAGCGGAACAACGACTGATGGAAAAATCTGTCGTCACAGTCAACCACAGTCGACTGCAGGTAAGATCGAAATCACTGGACCGTAACGGGATAGAACAACTTGCGGAAGGGGAGTTGTTAAGTTTTACCATGCTAAGCAAAAGTGCTGTTATGATCCATTTTAATCCACCAGTTTCTTTATTACCATGCCATAACAACATACCATATGCCCATTTTTGTATGAGCATACCACAATTGCATTCCGTATACCATTATATACCCAACACAGTATACCATAAAATGCCATAGCATAACGTACACCGTATTATACCATATTATATACCATACCATGCCATACATTACCATAAGCCATACCAGGGATGGCGAACCTATGGCACGCGTGCCCAAAGTGGCACGCGTTGACATTTTTTAGGCACGCGGAATTCAAAGCGTCCCCAAAAATTTCAAACTTAGAAATACAAAATCCCTGTATGGGAATCTACATTTTCATAATTAAAGGACTTTATTTTAATGCCATTCGAAACAATCTTTGAAATAACGTCTTTAGTTAATTTTTTGTTACTCGTTGTTAACTAAAACCTAATTTGGACAAATAATTATATAGGCCTATAGCGTGCAAAATTCCGAGTGGCACGCGACGGTATTTTTTTAAACGATTTAGCTGCATTTTGGCACGCACCTTGAAAAAGGTTCGCCACCTCTGAGCCATACCATGCATAAGCCATACCAATATATACCTTACCTAATAATCCTTATACCTCATCTCGTCTCACATAATTCATCCACCATAGGCTGCCTCTTTGTCTTGGTCCAATGATCTTCTAGATATTGACCTGATTATGGCTTGGTCGTGGTGTGCCATCGGTTGATGCCTTGTGCATTAGACACCGGCGCCATGGAAGTTAGTAATTATTTACCAATTACCCTAATCCTTGCAACCATCCACTGCCGAACTGTTAATGGGGCTATAGAAGTCAATGCATTATATTGCAATGGTATATATATAGGTTACATTACATTACCTTTTTGGCCTGACCTCATGACCTGACCTTATTATGCTTGACCTGGCCTTACAATATCCTGTCTCATCTCATTGCGTTACACACAACTCCTTGCCTCGCCTAACTTACCATGGCTCACCTCGGCAGCTCGGCTAACCTTATGCTTACTTTGGCTCACCTTACTTACCCTGCATGGCTAACCATACTTACCTTATCGTTCACCTTACTTACTCTGGCTCACCCTATACTAACCCCGGCTAACCTTACTTACCCCGGTCTACCTTAGTAACCCTGGTTCACCTTACTTACCCTGGCTCACCATACTAACCCCGGCTAACCTTACTTACCCCGGTCTACCCTACTAACCCTGGTTCACCTTACTTGCCTTAAATTACTCTGGCTCACCCTATACTAACTCAGGCTAACCCTACTCTGGCTAAACAACTTACTCTGGCTCATCCTGCACTAGTTCTCCTTACTTACCCTAGTTCACCTTACTTACCCTAGTTCACCTTACTTACCCTGGCTCACCCTAATAACTAACCCTATTTACCCTGGTTCACCTTACTCACCCTGGATCACCTTACTTACCCATGGCTCACCCTACTAACCTCGGCTAACCGTACTTATCCTGGTTCATCTTACTTACCTTGGCTCACCCTGCTAACCTTGGCTAACCTTGCTACTATATAGTCTAGTAATTTATAAATTAAAGACTTAATTGTTCACCTCATCTCAGTAAGCCGAGCTGTATGGCGTATACGTGGGGTGCACGAAAGGCAAAAACTGTTCAAAATGATTGCACGCCTCTTTTGAGTTTGATATTCGTCCTATAAAGGAGATATAGTTACATCAACTTGCGATTTTTAAATGTTCTTCTTTTAATATTGGTGATAATGTACCAAAGCCATAGTTTCAGTCACCCCAATATTGTCAACAAAATCAATGCCATTGGTACAGTATAGTGTGACTTTCAGTCGTGGAATCCTTACAAACGCTTTCCACCGCTTTTGCTTACCCCCTCCCACTGCAGGCGCCTGATTATGAATTCCGCCGTTGTCGTACCGGGCGGTGCCAGTCCTAAGCCTGCGTACAGGAGGAGGGTGAGGTTAATCACCTTCGTAAGTAAAAACAGCGTTAATTCTTATGAGCGCAACGTATATCAGCCCAAAGATGTTAATCATTTATATTAACTAAAGAATGCTCAGCTGCTTGGACACCTTTAAAATATACTCATCGTATGCTATGTATATTTAATTTGCGTCTGTATTTATAACTGATTCTGATTTACATCTAAAACGTCTATATCGAGCTTAGAATCTGACTTATTGTTGAAACTTCAATATCGAGCATTTGGTTCACCCTACTAGAGGCGCTTTATAAATGTTTAGATACAATACAATACAATACAATACAATACAATACAATTCAATACAATACAATACAATACAATACAAAACAATACAATACAATACAATACAATACAATACAATACAATGGTAACGCTGATTATTATAAGAATAATGTTCTTGCCAAGGTCAACGTATGCGTCTATTGAGGGCAACTGCATGCCCTTGACGCCGTATACGACGCTAAACTCTTGTAACCCATCCAGTTCTTGGGTGGATTTGGTCACTTCGTATCTGGGTGGTGCCAGTCTGAAGCCTGAATTGAGGAGGAGGGATAGGTAAATCACATGTGGCATGACAAGCGTCGTGAAAAAGAAAATACCATATAATCTACACAATTTAAATTAGATATGGCATCAACTGCCCTGGAAAGCCGTAAGATGCCGCTAAAGATTCAGCTGCTCTGCCTCCTCTCTTGACCTGGCCACTGGAAATCGGACTACAGGCACTCTTTTGGACTACTCTTTGGAAATACCCTCTGATTTGATTTGGCCTTCTGGAAACTTGACTCGGACTTCTCTTGGATTACTCTCTGGAAACACTATCTGATTTGACGTAGCGCTCGTGAATAGGCTGGTGCCCTGTGCATGGTCTTCGAGTATAGCGCTTTAGAAGTTTGGAGATTTACGATTAAGATGTATACGAAAGATTCAACAACAGTTAGAAACCGTGCAACTAAATTAGACACCTTTGAAACATGTTCTATTTCTTTTATATTTTTGCGCGCTCTTAACGTGACCATGTTGGCTTCCATTACAGTTCGAGAATTCGTGACTTTCGGTTTTAAAATTCGTAAAAATTCGCGAATTTTTGGTCTATTTTAAAATTCGTAAAAATTCGTTGGACCATTGTTGGGTCTTTTTCATTGCAAAAACAGCGTAAGCAATAACAACAAATGTGATGACGTTATAATTTGTTGTGTTAGAATTTTATGTAAAATTCAATATAAAAGTTTATTGCGTAACGAGTTAATTTAGTAATTTAGTTAAAATCTAATTTCTTAAAGATGAAAGAATATGGACCGGAGAGGAAGTATGTAGTAATTTTGGAGGAAAAGGAAAGGGTAATCCCAAAATACAGTGTTGTTTTTGTGACAAGGAATTTGTTGGTTGTTCTGCCCGAATTCGGGAGCATTTGAGGTGGGGAAAATACAGAAACCAGAGACTCCAGAGTAGAGACTCAGTGGGCGCAGTGGGCTGTTCGTGACTCAGAATCAGAGGACGACGAAGTAGAAAACACAGCCCGGGGAACGTTGCCAACCCTTTTTAACCATGTTTGCTTGCAAGCTGTGTTAATGACTGACTGGTCACACTGGAGCTCGGGCACTGGTGGTTTTTCGTTCTGCTGACTGACACTCGCAGTCACACACCCAACTATGATAGAAATCGAAATTCAAGACTCCAAGTAGAACAGTAACTGAATATCAGTAGGCCTACTATATATTGTGTTGCTATAGTCAGCTATCTTTTACGGCTGATTGATTGATTGCCTATGACACTGACATTTACTTGGTTATAAAGTTGAAAAGTAAACAAATAATAAAATTGTTGCCATGGCAACAATTCTATTATTTTATTATTTTACGAATTTTAACGAATTTTAAAACTGTAGTTTTAAAATTCGTTAAAATTCGTGAATTTTTTAAATTCTTAAAATTCGTAAAATGCGAATTCTCGAACTATGGCTTCCGTGGGCCGCTGTTGTATGCGTTTCTATAAAACGTTTCTACCGACTGAAAACCTGTTGTTTTGAAATCTGAATAACTAGATTAAGAATCTCATGTATATTATGAATGTACATCAGGAATCATTTTACATTTAAAATTTCTTGGGTAATAATAATTGCTGGAATTATTGCTTAAATTGCATCAAATACCATCTTATCGCAATATATGTATCATTATTAGCTGCAGCCTGCATTATGTAATGTAATGTAATGTAATGTAACGTAATGTAATGTAATGTAATGTAATATAAAAATTTATAAAGCGCTCCTCGCAGCAGAGCTATTCAGAAGCGCTCTCAACGTGATTGGCTTGTGCAAAAAGAAAGGTCTTTAAGCATTTAAGTGAAGCTGGTGAAAACGCCCCGAGGATCCTGCTCCGGATCTCAGATGGGAGTTACGCAGTGAATATTAGTGACACTGAAGTATTGTTTTGGCACATTTACACGCATGGTGTTTTCAGACACAATGCATTTTTCATTGTATTGTATATATTTTCGAATTGTCGTCAACGGCCCATGATGTCATATGACGAGATAAACTTTGGAGTAAATAAAAAAATACAATGCATGTATAAGATACTATAAGATTAGTGCTTGTATACTATGCCATATATATACGAACGGTGAAAACTGTTCAAAATAATTGCACACCTATTTTAAGTGTGATATTCACCGTATAAGAGAAGCAGTCTTATGAGTGCATATTGCATGTAGGATATATACTTCTGCAATGCGAACGGCGAAAACTGTTCAAACTAATTACACATGCATGTGCACCTCTTTTAAGGGTGAGAATCACGCTATAAGAGAAAGCAACAGCGCAGTCATGTATTGTAACGAAGATCGAGGGATGATGTAGAATCTACCGTGTATACGAACAGTGAGAACTGTTCATATTTTCTGTCGACGGCAACGAGCTTACATGTATATATACTTGTCGCTCAGATGCCGTTAAACTGTGGATCCATCCAGCCATGGATACACCATGTAAAATGCAGTCGATTTAACCTTAATATGTTGAGGACATGCAGTACAAAAGTATATTTCTATCAACGTCAACGGTATTTGATACCACGAGATGTCTTTAAACTCTTGGAATCCACACAATCAATCACGCATATAGACTCGCCGCCATTCCCGTTTTCAGATGGCGCCAGTCCGAAGCCTAGATAAGGTGGAGGGCGACGCAAATCCTTTTCACTCTGACACAACATATATAGTTAAGCAGAAACTACATCTGATACTCAATATCGCTTCTGTAATGTCTCAAGATCGGCGTTAACTGTAAATTCAGCCATGCACAAGATGTCGTTTAACGGTTACATGTGCACCACACTAGAAGTGGCCGATCGATTAATTAATGCATCAGCATTCAACCTCATCGATAAACGTTTAGACTTTAGAGGCTTCAAGTCTCCTCTCTGGCAGCATCGTCCGTCAATTTTTGTGACAATGCAAAGATTACACTGTTGCGTATTCTTATAGGATGAATATCACACTTTAAAAAGGTGTGTAATTAGTTTGACCCGTTCTGCCGTTCGTACGGCACAACCATATACTATATACAAGACCGTGCTTCTGCTTTTTCTTATATAGAGTGCATATTACCCTTAAAAGAGGTGTGCAATTATTCTAACAGTTTTCACCGATCGTATAGCATAATACAGCACTAATCTTACATAGTTTAATTTTTTTATTTACTGCAATGTTTAACCTCGTCATATATGACATCATGGTCCGCTGACGACAATAATGGACAATTCGAAAATGTTTAAACGGCGCTATGTTAAGTGACGTTGATATATGCTTGCATACATCCACCCATTCGTATACATGCGTATACATTCACGCACACATAATATTAGATATGACCATCGATTTCTGCAAGGTAGCCGATTGGTTAGAGCGCTCGCCTTGTAATGCGGAGAGTACGGATTCGAATCTCCTCCCCTGAAACGGTTATTGTATGCATGTAGGGACCTTAAGCAAATCCTTCACTCACAATTGCTCAGCGCCATCGATTGATGCTTGGTCATTAGATAGTGGCGCTTAATAAATGCATAATATAAATAATAGTTGAGTAGATTAAATGAGATTGGACTGGAACATAACAGGTTAGATTAGACTAGGCTATATATAGATTACTTTACACTGGTATGCTGATTGTAGATGGCAGCACTAGAGTTCGTCAGACGAGACGGGCACCGACTGGGGAGGAGAAGCCGACTCGGTCATCGGTCGAAGGGTCGGATCGCAGAGGAGGGAGAGATGGAGGAGCAACACCACCCTCCTCCTCCTCGTCCACCTTCCACGGTCCACTGGAGCAGGGTCGTAAGAGACAGCGCAGGCAGCGGACACACTTCACCAGTCAACAGCTTCAGCAGCTGGAGACCAGTTTCCATGGAAACCGCTATCCGGACATGGCGACCAGGGAAGAGATGGCTGACTGGATTGGTCTGACGGAAACAAGGGTCAGGGTAAGAAGACGAATCACCCTAAGTTATCCTCTGAGGGTCGTTTTAAATGGATGGTATTTTAGAGGCGACATGTTAATGGTCAGAAACATACACATACATAATTACAAATATACAAACATACATACATACATACATACATACATACATACATGCATGCATGCATACATACATACATACATACATACATACATACATGCATGCATGCATACATACATACATACATACATACATACATACATACATACATACATACATACATACATACATGCATACATGCATACATATATACATACATGCATACATACATACATACATACATACATACATACATACATACATACATACATACATACATACATACATACATACATACATAGATACATACATACATACATACATACATACATACATACATACATACATACATACATACATACATACAAACATACATGCATACATATATACGTACATATATGCACATAGTCAAACATACATACAAGTAAACATACATACAAAAACATACATACATAATCATCGTCATTATCATCGTCATCGTCATCGTCATCATAATCGTCATCGTCATCATCATCGTCATCGTCATCGTCATCATCATCATCATCATCATCATCATCATCATCATCATCATCATCATCATCATCATCATCATCATCATCATCATCATCATCATCATCATCATAAACTACGACACCGGCAACAACATCATCATCATCATTCTCGTCGCGTCGTCATCCTAGTCGCTATATCCCTATCAATCTGACCACGCAGGCTGTCGTATGATGACGTTGATCCTACTGCTTCTATTTCCGGTCGATGGCGTCGCCGCCTGGCGACTAGTAATGCAGTCGAGATTACGTTCCAATCAGAATGGGATTACGACGGATAGATGGCGCTGCATATGATATTTAATTGTATATATATATATATGAACGTATATATATTATATGGTCATATATATATATATATATATATATATATATATATATATATATATATATATATATATATATATATATATATATATATATATATATATATATGAACGTATATATATAGTGTACATGTTGTGTACGCGTTGCAATGCATAAATGTATATAATGCATAATATCTATACATATATAATACATTAATATGCATTAGACTCCACCGAATATATATATATATATATGTGTGTGTATATATATATTCAGTGAATATATATATATTCGCACGAATGTATCTATATTATATGCGTTCAATTATGCAAATATAAATATATATGTATGGAAGTTACATGTATGTGCTCTTCCAGCGTATACTTCGTGTATGAGAGTACGACTGACGTATTCGGCGCCATGCACTTTGCCCTCTGGATGAAGGTCATCTATCTATCCATCCTCCAGCTCTTTCTCTTCTGCTCTCTCTGTCTGTCTGTCTCTGTCTGTTTGCCTTTCCCTTTCTCTTACTCTCTCTTACTCCTTTCCTCTCTTTGTCTCTCTCCGTCTCGCTGTCTTTGTCTCTTTGTTTGTGTCTCGCTTTCTCTGTCTCTGTCTCCGTATCTGTCCATGTCTCTGTCTCTGTCCGTCTGTCTGTCTGTCTCTGTCTGTCTGTCTCTCTCTCTCTGTGCCAAGGTTTCCCTTTGTCTGTCTGCCGCTGTCTGTCTACCACTTGACAGTGACAGTTCGTTGGCAATCTGCCAAATCTGACTTCACTGTTTTCTTTGCTCCTTATGCATCCAAGAGATCCTTTGATACCAGGGCCAGTCCTCGGAGAGTACTGGTCCTGGGGTTGTTGAGAGAGGTAGACTAGAAATGAAGATTCGCTTACCTTGACTTACCAAACGAAATTCAACAAATTAATCAGAAGCTTCTGCTACGGCGGTTGTGTGTGTGTGTGTGTGTGTGTGTGCGTGTGTGTGTGTGTGTGTGCGTGTGTGTGTTTAAGCCAAGGAATCCTCCACTGTACAACGATTCAAAGGAGTTTACCTTCACCTATTTACCTTGATCTGCTTACATTTAAAGCTTTATCTTTACCAATTTACCTCAATCTATTTATTTTTACGTCATGAACTTAGATTTCAACAATACCTTTAACTATTTACCTTGAGCTAATTACATTTACCCATTTCCTTTATCAACTTACATTCAGCTGTTTACCTTTGCCTGCCTTTGTTTTACATAGTTCACCTACTTACTTAAAGTTACCAAATTACCCTTTGCCTAATTAGAGTTTTCTCTTAAACTGTATACTTACCCAAGTAGTTTCCAATTGTTAACCAACACCTTAAGGCTACCACAAGAGTTGACGCCGACCTCACCTTAACCTACCATACTCGTCTCCTATTTAAGAAATTTAGCTATTTAACAGATTTACATATTTAAGAAATTTACCAGTTTAAGAGATTTACCTATTTGAAATATTCACATATTTAAGGGCTTTACCCATTTAAGAGATTTACATATTTAAGAGATTAACTTATTTAAGAGTTTTACATATTTTAAAGATTTATCTATTTGAAAGATTTACCTATTTAGGAGATTTACCTATTTAAGAGATTAACCTATTTAAGAGGTTAATCTCTATTTAAGAGATTTACTGTTTAAGAGATTAACCTTGGCCGGTGGACCTTCCTTGTTATCGTTGGTTGACGGGTCTTTCCTTCTGTTCCAGGTCTGGTTCAAGAACCGTCGGGCCAAATTACGCAAGACAGAGCGCAGCCTCGACTCCCTGAGGAGTGGCCTCTCTTCTCAAAATCCATTCAACGGTTTCGTTCAACCATTCGACACCAGCGCCCTCTATCCGCCAGGAAGCAGCTACGCACCCGTGCCCCCCTGGGAAACCAAAATGGCGGCCATGCCCCTCGCCGCCACCAACCATACCCCCTTCCCGTGGGCATTCAACGCACCCCTATCCAAGACCGGGGTTTCGTCGCAGTCCGTCTCTCGTATCCCAGGCGTGGGTATGATCCCCAACGCGGCGTCGAACTCTTACCCCTACGGCGCTGGGGCTTCACACGTCCACTCGGCTAATGCGACCGTCTCGTCCCCCTATCTCTATGGCAACCGCGAGCCATATTCGCCAGGTGTCGCCTCGTTGAGGTTTCGCGCCAAACAACTGCATTCGAACGCGTCATCGTATGCCTACGCCACGATGACGTCATCGCGGCAGCCGCTCTTGGCGCCGTGTCAGTATGCGCCTTATGACGTCACCGGAAGACCGTGAATCACGTGACAGCGATGTTCCCGTTTTTTTCTTCAGAATTACAATTGACTGATTTTGTAAGCGTTTTTGTGATTTCTTATTTATTTTTAAAAACAAAGAATGCCAAACTGCATTTTCAGCAAGTTATGTTGTTTTGAGTTACAAAGAAAGACAGTTCCGTTGGCGGTGATATTGATCTGCGGCGTTTAACCTTGCATTCATAACCTGGGAGAACATCGTAGACAGTTCATTCATTCATTCATTCATTCATTCATTCATTCATTCATTCATTCATTCATTCATTCATTCATTCATTCATTCATTCATTTATTTATTCATTAAGTCACTCAATAGGTTAATCTGTCGATTAGTCAGTCAATCGGTCAGTCAGCGAGTCAGTCAGTGAGTCAGTCAGTGAGTAAGTCAGTAAGTCAGTGAGTGAATGAGTGAGTGAGTGAGTCATTGAGTGAGTGAGTGAGTTAGTCAGTCAGTCAGTCAGTCCGTCAGGCGGTCAATCTGTCGGTCGGTCAGTCATTCATTGAGTCGGTCAGTCAATAGGTCGGTTAGTCAGTCAGTCAGTCAGTCAGTCACCCAAGCAACCACCCACCCAGATAATGCTCAGCTTAGACGGAATTCAACTTATTCCCTTTGTTTAGCTGTTTCCTCTGCTGAGTCTTTAGTTGCTTGGCAGTCAACTATTAAACATTTCTTCGTTTTAACGCGTAAAAGGCTTCACATGATGTCTTAAGTAACGGAGTCTATAATAAATACTCTATCCGTAGCCGAGATCTGGTATCGGCGCGCTGTCCCGCCTTCACCTCTACAGACAACTTACAGACAACTTTCGCTGGGTCCACTTTGGCTTATAACTAGCACACTGTGGCACAGTACGGGACAGCTATAGGCGCACGTGGCTGTTTGGGACCGGATTTTGACCTTAATGGCACAGAAGCTCACCCAACTCTTGAAAGTTGCGGGTTTGATTTCATTAGGAGCTCCAGTTCTGCTCTCTATATGTCTGTGTTTGTGTGTCTGTCTGTCTCTTTCTGTCTGTCTGTCCGTCTGTATGTCTGTCTGACAGCTTTTGTGTTGTAGCCTATGTAATTTCATCCACAGTCTTACACAAATCGCGAGCTTCGTGTCTTCGTGGAGTTCCTGCCTCGTGACTACAGATCCATTCGCCAGATGGCGACCACCGCATTGCAAACTAAGACCCAGTTTGTGTAACAGAAATTTTTTGTATTAATTGCACACCTAAAAATAATCCAAATCTCTCAGCAATGTCTTCGACGATAAATAAAATTCATATTATAGGACTAGTGTATTCGCCAGGTGGCGCTGTTCCTTCAACTTTTGCCATGAAGAAGACAAAGCGCGGTACACTAAACCAATCGGTTGACCTGTTTAAATTGTAATTTTTGCGACTTTAATAAAAAAATAATATGTTCACTTATAAATTCGTGTATTTACTGCGAGACTCCAGAATACTCCACATTTGCGGGGTAGTTTGTGAGTTTCCTTATGATGCATGAATATAAATCGCGCACATATCCGAATATCAGTTAACATTCGTAACGTCCATGTTATAAAATTAGTCGTGCAAAATGGGAAAACCAGATTGTACGATGAGATTTTAAAAAATGTTCTATCTTAATATGCTATTCATATATTTTGTGTCAACTTGGTTTCAAGAGGTGCGTTTCCAAATATCAAGGCCTATTTCGGCATCTACCATTAGATCTATTGTAGGCTTAACATTTGGCGCAGCATAAATGCCTGATATAGTTTTTTGCACATTTGGTACGAAAGCTATTTAAAACTAGTTCCACATGCTATACTACTGGGGATCGCTAAGAAAATTTTCAAGTAAGCTCTAGGTTAATTCTGCGTGTGAATTCAGACACCTTTAAAACGTGTTTGTCTTTCGATATATATGTATATACACGTCGTTTGACCTCATGGTGCGTTTGCTGGACCTGGCTGTATTTTAAGGAAATTAGTAACAATTTGTCGCAACGAACAACAATTTTCATGGTGACTGAATCGGTCTCTTTCATGGTCGTTCGGAGGAAGGGGGGCAAGGGGGCACTTGCCACCCTTGGATTTTTGAAAATATTTTGTGAAAATATTTTTTTTATTATGATTATTACAACAGTCCCAACACGATTTTCAATGTGAAAAATTATTTAAATAAAGTCCTTGATCATTATTTTTTCTATGCAAATTTTTTATTCTATGCAAAAACGTCATTCCCCTTCGAAAAAAACATTTTGCTCCCTAAAAAAGTTTGCCCTCCTAAAAAATTGCTGCGTACGCTCATGATCTCTTTTATTTGTACTAGAATTGATCTCTTCTGCTATCGTTCACAATGTCACCAGTGATGACATGCACTGGCGTAAACTTGTCCAAAATATTGGTGGGGCAAAATATTGGTGGGGCAAAATATTGTTGGGGCATGGGGGTCTGGACCAGAGGTGCAAAAAAATTTTTTCAAGATGAAACGTTGTTTGTTGTTTTTTCGGTTTTTTGGTTTTTATGGTTTTTGTTGTTTTGGTTGTTTTTAAGTTTTTCTGATTTCGGATCATGAAAATCATGAAAAATGGCATGAACAAGAGCTCCAACTCAGTAAATTCAGTTGCGATTTCCGAAAATTTAAAATCATTTAATCAATGCTATTAAAATAACTTCTACAAAAATAAGAAATTTATTTTTTTAAACAAAAACAAATTTTGTGGTTTTCTTTTTGTTGTTTTTTTAAGCAAAATCTGAAAAAGCTTTTTTCACCTGTGGTCTGGACAGTCAGCAAAGGCTTCCAGTGTTACGTTAATGCGTATGAAATGGGTGTTTTGTTTACAAGTAAATTTGTTTCACATTGAAGATATTGAAGATAAAAATAAATCTTTGTTTCCATTATGGATTTCTGATAGTATTTCAGTTCTGTGTTACTGTTTTTCTGTTTCTGAAGAAATTTGTCTGTATTGAAACATAATATTTTAATATTTGAAGAAATTCTTCTCTCGGTTTTTTGGGGGGGCATTGCCCCGGCTCCTCAATTATTGGGGGGGCACGTGCCCCGGCTGACCCCCCAGAGTCTACGCCTATGATGACATGGCATTCCAAACTGCCCTTGGGAAAGAGCTGGCAGGGAAATTTGTATTGTAACCTTGTAAACAAAGTTGTTTAAAATTAGAATAACGGAATTAAAAATCTCATGTATATTAAGAATGTTTATAAAGAAATTTTGGATTACTTTTCAAATTTCTTGTTTGTGACAATAGCTGCAAAATATCATTAAATTTTCATCAAAACATTTGATCATAATAATCATCTATGGAAAAGATCAGCTATACTATTGTTTTATGTCGTTAGACAGTGAATGTATATTAGTGACATTATGAGGTTCTCTTTAGACACCTTTTAATGGTGTCTTTCGAACACTATAAAAGTCTCGTTTTCAATGCCATGAAAGCATTCCTTGCTCTATGACATCTATGTCATCAGATGCTGTTTCAGGTGTTTGTAATCCATTCAATCGTTGGAGAAACTTATCTACTGCCGTACCTGGGTGGTGCCAGTCCGAAGTATGAAACAAGGAGGAGGGTATACACCAATCATCATCTACCAACCGAAAGATGTCGTTAATACTTTATATTAAGTAATCAACGTTCGGCGGTTTTATACACCTTTAAAACGCGTTTCAATTTTGTTATATATAATTAATTTGCGTTCAGATTTAGTACATAATAAACTACAACTTTACGCTAATTCATTCATTCTGGATGCTTATGTTGCGCCTCTCCACGAGACTACTCAAAGGTGCTCCCATCCCATCCACGGCTAAAGAGAGAGGACTTAAGGAGTCGGAAGAAAGCAGTTGAGTTATTCCTGGGGACATAGGCGTAGCTACATTGAGGCAAGAGGAGGCAGTTGCCTCCTCTTGGTTTTATAAATTTACAAATATTCCTTGGGTTATTGCCCTGCACCTTGAACGGTGAATCCTGGCCCAAGAGAAGAAATTGAAGAAGAAATCCCAAAAAGAAGGTCATCAAATTTTTTGACAGAAATCTCCACAAAAAAGGTCATCAAGTTTTTGTGCACCAATCTGCAAAAAAGTCATCAAATTTTAATTTTTTGACAGAGAAATCTCCCAAAAAGGTCATCAATTTCTTTGGGCAGCAATCTCCAAAAAAGGTCATCAAATTTTTTAAAGATTTTTTGCCTCCTCTTGAATTTAAGTCTGGCTACGCTCCTGCCTGGGGAAGCTGCGTAAGGCGATCGGAAGCCCATTCCAGGTAGACTGTCCAACAATCGAGAAGGCTCAGTGTTGTTTGACTAAGGAGAGGAGCTATAGGAACCAAGAGCTTCCCCTAAGTCGCAAAGCAACGATGGACCCGGTCAAGTAGAGCCCTGCGCCGACGTCATAGTGTCGGCGGCGGCGCGCCGGTCATTTTTGGTCGGCGGCGGCGGCGCGCCGACGAACAAAAATCGGCGGCGGCGGCGCCCACAAAATGTCAGCGTCGGCGCGGCGCGGCGTGCCCTAGTCAGAAACATGATTCACCATGAGCATCCACAGGAATTTTTCCGGAGGGGGCAAAAAACATTTCTGAGGGGGAATAATTTTTTCAGGGGGCAAAATGACGTTTTTGCATGGAAAATCTATTCACAAATCCAGGGGGGGCAAATCCCCCCTTCCTCTTCTCCGGACGCCCATGTGAGTCACTATGAGAGTTGAACAGCCGTTGGTCCTGTGACTAGTCAAAAGGTCAAGTTATCTAAAGCCACTCCATTACACTGAAGCTCAACTACATATAAAGGGACTGAAAGAGAAGACACCTTCAGGCATGCGCCTTACAAATAAGAACATCCTTAATTACACTGCACATTACACTGCACATTTGTATAGGTATTGGCAAATTGTGATCAGATGAAGCAACATGCATTTGCACATTGCTTGAATACACTTGCATATGCACTGATGCAGTGTAGGCCTACTGCAGGATTATTACTTAAATGGCATATCTTGATATTAATAGCACTCATCAACTCCTCTAATCTTACAACAATAAGTCAAAAATTTACACCATTGTAATAAGACCACAGACATCAAAGACAACAATCAATAAGTTATAGAAGCTATTCAACATGAAGGTAGCGAATGAGTGAATACTGTAGTACTGTAGTACACATACAAAGACATATTGCTTTTGTTGTCAAGGTATTAAGGAAATGGCAACAGGAACAGGTGTATCAAAACAATGGTTACTTACTTGTAACAAGATATTGCTTTAAATGACTGTGTGTATCATGGCACAAAGACAAGATCATCAAAGTATAAGGAAAACGAATTTAGTCAGCAGTCAGCAAGACAATGCATTCTTGGTATCAAGATAAATACCACAAACACTGTAATCAGCTATGTTCACTCTTTATCTTCATTAACACACGAGTTCCTGCCAATCAAAGTGCCATTTCTGAGAATAGTTAGCTTATCTTTGCAATATCATGCAAAACATGAAAAATGCAACAATAACAATTAAGCATATAAAACTGGCATCGGCGGCGCGCCGACAGATTGTCGGCGGCGGCGGCGGCGGCGGCGGCGCGCCGACAAACAAAAATCGGCGGCGGCGGCGCTCACGAAATGTCGGCGGCGGCGGCGCGGCGCGGCGCGGCCGGCGCAGGGCTCTACGGTCAAGTCGCCCTATTAGGCCTTTGGAGTGACTGACAAGGGTCGGGCAACACTAGTAAACTTCACCAGTGACAAAGGCATGGACTAAGCTCAGCATCATGAGAGAGAGAGAGAGAGAGAGAGAGAGAGAGAGAGAGAGAGAGAGAGAGAGAGAGAGAGAGAGAGAGAGAGAGAGAGAGAGAGAGAGAGAGAGAGAGAGAGAGAGAGAGAGAGAGAGAGAGAGAGAGAGAGAGAGAGAGAGAGAGAGAGAGAGAGAGAGAGAGAGAGAGAGAGAGAGAGAGAGAGAGAGAGAGAGAGAGAGAGAGAGAGAGAGAGAGAGAGAGAGAGAGAGCTCAGTACAACACGCAACTGCCGGAGCTGGTAATAACAGTTGCGCGTGACCAAGTTAACGTGCTGAGAGAGACTAAACTCTTGATCCAGCATAACCCCTAGATCCCAATAAGTAAGGGATAAGTTGACGTGGGAAACATCTCAGCCAATAGGTGTAGGTCAACCCCCGACGTCAACGGCATTTAATGCCATAAGATACTGTTAAGCTGTTGGTATCCATTAATCGTTGGATAGGCTTGACAACTGCCTTATAGCCCGGTGGTGCGAGTCTGAATCCAGGATAATGGAGGGGGCGACGTTAATCATCTTTGTTTTGACATAGCATCATTAAACAAGACCTACACACAATCGTAAGATCCGTAGATGTTCAATTGTAAGACCTTGACGTAGATTTGACTTAGGCTTCACTTGAAGTGAACATCAATTTATGCTTTACGTATTATTACAATGGCGCTATCGAAGTCAAAAGACTCGATCACTGACGATCAGATCAGATGATTAGCTCTGTGTATGTGTGTTTGCATGCGTGTGTGTGTTTGTACACAAAAGCGAGTATGCCTTTAGATCTACTGTAGCCATAACTTTTGGCGCAGTATACAGGCCTAGTATGTTTTCTTAGTACATTTTCGAACGAAAGCTACTTAAAACTAGACCCCACAGGTCACGCTATTGGGGATCACTAAGCAAAATTCATGTATTTCTCAGGTAAAGTCTGCTTCTAAAGCCTTGTATAAGACACCTTTAAAACGGTATTCTGTTTCCTTATATATCTGCAATTCGTTTAGCCACGGTCAATAATATCTTCTAAGTGACAATCGCTGCGAAAATTAATATCATTTAATTTGCATCAAACCATTTATCAAAATAGATGTGTGTCATAGACAATGTCAGCTTGCCTTACGTCATTAAACAATGAATATTGGTGGTGACATTGTGAAGTTCTGTTTCAGCACCTTTTAATGGGTCTTTCGGACGCTATAAATCTTGATTTCCAATGCATTCATATAGTTTTGAAAGACGCTAAAGCTTCTAATTGCAAAAAATAATAACGCGATTGGGCTTTAGACAAAATGATGGCCTTAATGCTAAGAGCAGTATAAAAGGTTTTCCTATCGACGTTAGCGGTCTTTGTCATTAAACTGAAGATTAAGAAATAATCACTTAAAAATTTCCAAAATAGAATATAACCTAATGCCATAATTATAATTAGACTTATATGTACTGTGCATTTATATCTGAAGTTGTTTACATATTTCTTGTGTGTGACAATTGTTGCGAAATACTGTTTAATTTGCATCAAAACATTTTATCACTGACATTAGATATTGTACGGCTCTGTTTGACACCATTAAGTGTTGGGTTTGGGAAGCTATAAGTATCTCGTTTCCTGCGAATTACATTTGTAAATTGTCGTCAACGGCCACTGATGTTATAAGACGAAGTTAAACTTTGGATTAATAATTATTGGTCTTTGATCCCATAAGAGATTGTTAAGCTGTTTGGAATCCAGCAAGTCTTTGGATAGACTCCTCCACTGCCTTACTGGAGTTGTGCCAGTCCGAAGTCAGAATTAAGGAGGGTTACGGTAATAACTTATTCGTCATGGGGTCCATAGAGTGGGGGTCCATAGAGTGGGGGGTCCATAGAGTAGTGGTAACATCACTGGCGTGAAGTGCAGTAGGTAGCGGGATCGCCTCCCGTAACCCTCTCAAGGTCCACTCAGCCTATCCATTCGCGAGATGGCGCGTTTGTGAAAATGAGATGTAGGACATGATGGGCGCCTTGCATGGCTGCCACAAACAGTTAAAATTCGACTCCTGTAATAACTTGTGATCATCCGTTCATACTGATTTATAATCATACTGCGTGATTGTCAGTTTGAAGATATTAAACGGAGATTATCATTATTATTATTATTATCTACCAACCGCAAGGTATCGTTAATACTTTACATTAATTAATCAGCGCTCGGTGGTTTTAGACACCTTTAAAAGGTTTTCTCGTTTGCTATATATATTTATTTATTTAATCACGTTCGGATTCAACATACAATAACTATTATAAATGTAATTAAATTAGCGATCGACGTCAGCGGAATTTTTATGCTACCAGTGTCATAAGTTATCGTTAAACTGTTTGGAATCCATCCAATCGTTGGATAGACTCATCCACTGCCGCACTCAAGTGGTACCAGTCCGAAGCCTTAATTAAAGAGGAGGGATACTCTAATCGTCATCTAGCAACCACAAGATGTCGTTAATACATTATATTGACTAATCAACATTTGACGATTTTAGACACCTTCAAAATGGTGTTGTACTTTGCTATATATAATTAAATTAGGTTCAAGACTTCCTGTGAAGTGCACTTCAATTTGCGCTTTACGTATTATCACAATGGCGCTATAGAACTGAATAGAATTGATGAATTTGAATTAGATTGTGTGTGCGTGCGTGCTTGCATGCGTGCGTGTGTGTGTGTGTGTGTGTGTGTGTGTGTGTGTGTGTGTGTGTGCTCAAAAACGAGCCTGCATTTAGATCTACTGTAGGCTAATCTTTTGGTGGAGTATAAAATCCTAATATATTTTCTTAGTACTTCTTTCAACGAAAGCTATTTAAAACTAGATCCCACAGTTTATACTATTGGGATCACTAAGCAATTTTCAAGTAATCCTCAGGTAAAGTTAGTGTCTGAATCCTTGTATTAGACACCTTTAAAACGTATTTATCTCTCACTATATATAATTCGTTTGACCAAAGGCAGTGCATGGAGGGAAGATACACCTCGTTAAACACCTTTAAAACTCTTTGAATCAAGGCTATATATAGATGAACGTTGTTAAATCGTTAATGTATTAATGTTTATTATTAAGAAAGACTAGGGGGTTCAACCTCCCACCATGCCCTAATCAATGTATTAATTAGTGTGATTTAGCATTATTTGACTCTGAGTGTCTGACAATAAATAACGTTAATGTGATAATAATATTATTGTACATTTGATAATAAAGCTATTTTATAATTGAATAACTATATTACAAATCTCATATACATTATAAATATTCATCAAACCTTCATTTTATTTATGTTATATTTAAAATTCTTGTGTATAACAATTAATGCAAGATGTTGTTTAATGTGCACTAAAGACTGTCTTTTCATAATACAAGTATCATTGAAATTATTAACTGTACATATATAAATATATATATAATTTACGATGTTAAAAAATGATTATTATGAACATTGTAAGGAGTGGTTTGACACTTCTAAATGCTGTCTGTTGGACTCTCTAAATTCTGTTTTAAATGTATTGTTCATATTATTGAATTGTCGTCAACGACCTGTGATGTCATATGATGACGTTAAACTTTTGATAGAAAAAAATCGTTAATGTGATGAAGGAAATTGTACAATCTGGTTTCGGACAATTTTTCCCCTTTTTTTACAAACTGATGTCAACGAAATTTGAAAGCAGCTGATTTCAACGTTAGCAGTTTTGCAATTCAGACTCGAATCAAAATCAATTCATTTGTTAAGAAAATATAAATATGCGTACATGATACACCATGGAAATTTTTTTCTTTTTGTCAGACACTCAGAGTCAAATAATGCTAAATCACACTAGCACAACTGAGGGGGTTGGAAACGATTCCTGGGGTGTGCAATGAAGACTTAACTGGGGTCCTAAGAAAGACTAGGGGGTTGAACCTCCCACCCTCTGCCCTAATCAAACTGTTTTTAACGGTAAGCCATAGAATGATGGCGAAATTCAGTGCATTGAAATGATCGAAAACACACATACTCGTAGGACCTATGCAGAAAATAAGAACCCAAACTACAGAAACTGGTGAAGTCACTCACTACAAATAAATGAAACTGAGACTGAAATATGTTAGCTGCTGGAACAGTATAAACAGAAATCGTGTTAGCTACCTGTATTGTTTAAATAATAATAATAATAATAATAATAATAATAATAATAATAATAATAATAATAATAATAATAATAATAATAATAATAAATGTATATTGTATTGTATTGTATTGTATTTGGATATTTATAAAGCGCTTCTAGCGGGAGGGCCATTTAGAAGCGCTCCCAGTGCGAGAGACCCCGAGAGAAAAAGCAAGTTTTAATAAACTTAAAAGAGGAAGAGATGTTACCTGAGAGAATAGAAGAACGAACGTACGGAGGAAGCTCATTCCAAAGAGCAGGGCCAATGGAGGCAAAAGACCTAGATTGAGCCAGAGAAGTCCTGACACGGGGAACGAGGAGGTCCAAGCGGTCAGATGAACGAAGAGGACGAAGAGAAGCAGCAGAGTGAGGGCGATGAATTAAGTCACATAAATATTTTTGAGCGAAACCAAGTTGACCCTTACACGCATGCTGTTTGTTAAATTGCTAATGTACGATGTTTGATATGACCTCAGCGGCCGATTTTGCCATGAGATGTCATTAAACTGATTGTTTAAAAAAGACACTCCGCTAGATGGCATATATGGAGGATATCAGAACAATCAGGGGCGCCCGCAGGCTTTAAAAAATTGGACGCACACCCCAAAAAAATTGGACGCACACTCCTCCCGTCCCCTCCCATCCTACCCGTCTTCTGTCCGCCGCTGTTGGGAATCCATCCAACGTTAGATAGACTCCACCATTATATTCGTTTATTATTATAAATTTATCGGATGATGACACACCGCATCACAGCTTACAACATATGGTCAATGAAAATTAATATCAATGTATATTTCAAATGCTATATACAAATGTTGGAACTGTAAAGATTTAAAACATCAAGATGGAACTAGGATGGACCGATCAGACCGATACAGAAGTCGAGGAATAGGCCTAACATTCATACCATCTTTAGGTGGAAGAACATAATCATGGGTACGAGGGCGAAGGGCATAGTTGGGAGGAAAGAAGCTGCGGAAGACATATATATATATCGAGATGACAGCCCTAAAGAGGCGATTCTCTACTGACAAGACACGTTCCGCGATTGTTGCATTCTCAGAGGGGAGGTAACCCAGGCGATTTGTCTTGGAATGAAACCGGTCGAGTTTGTTCCGGTCCACAGCAGTCTTCATGCCCCATCACGCAGGGACCGCATATAGCAACCTTGCTAATGTAGTAGCTTCTGCAACTAAATGCAACGCCTTCAGTTCGAAGTGTGAACTGTGGAGGACGGCTACGCTAATCGTCATCTTACACCCGCGATATGTTGTCAATACTAAACGCTCGGCGGTTTCAGACACCTTTAAAACATTTATCTTTTTTGCTATATATACTTAAGTTACGTTCAGATTCAGTACATGGTACTTATGCAATCTACGTCAGTGGATTTGATGGCACGTGTTTAGACTGTTGGAGACACTCTACGGAGACCCTCTTAATCCGCCTTTTGTCTGACCTTTATGGTGCCATGGATGCTGGGCTGATCTCTCTTTTGGCCCTTTTTGACGTCAGCTCGGCTTTTGACACTGTTGATCATCACATTCTCCTCCAACGCCTCTCTGTCTCTTTTGGGCTGACTGGTGGGCCCCTTGAGTGGCTTCGCTCCTTCTTGTCAGAGCGCACTAACTGTGTAGTTTTTGGCTCTTCTAGATCTGGCTGGGTCCCTGCCCCTTATGGCGTTCCTCAGGGCTCAGTGCTAGGCCCTTTACTTTATATTATTTATACCGCTGGTATTGGCCCCTTGTTGGAGGCATGCGGGCTTCTTTACCAGCTGTATGCTGATGATGTTCAGGCATACATTCACTGTCGCCCTGATGGGGTGGTAGCTGCTGTACAGCAGATGACTCAAGCTATGGAGGTCCTTTCTGCTTGGTTAGCCTCCAACCGCTTGCTCTTAAATGCTACTAAAACTCAATTTATCTGGCTGGGTGGTGGTAGGCGATTAGCGGGTGTTAATTGGCCCCTGGTGGCAGAGGCTTTTCCCCATATCACCTTCCTGGACGTGGTTCGGGATTTAGGAGTCCTCCTGGATCGTACTCTTAGCTTCTCCCAACATGTTAACCAGCTTACCCGTAGCTGTTATTATCAACTGCGCCAGTTGCGGCTTATTTCTCGTTCTCTGTCTCATGATGCTACTGTCATCCTTATACATGCTTTTGTAACAAGCAGGCTGGATCACTGCAGTGCGATCTTGGTTGGTCTGCCTCTTGGATTGATTGGCCGCCTCGACCGGGTTCTTCGGTCAGCTGCTCGGCTTATTGGACGCATCCCTAAATATGCCCCTATTTCTGCATACATGCGTGATGTGCTGCATTGGCTCCCTGTCCCGCAGCGTATCTGTTATAGGGTTGCTGTACTGGTATGGCGCTGTCTCTTAGGCTGTGCCCCGGCCTATCTGTGTGAGCTCTGCCGCCCGGTCTCTGATTCAGTTGTAGTCCCCGGCGCCGCCGCCATCCGCCGCCGCCGCCGCCGTTAAGCTCTCAAGTCGAAACCAGTCGCTAAGCTATCGACTGCTAGCGACTTCTTGCACTTAATATTTTGCTAGTTTTTTAATCGCGGTTTCCATGTATACAATGAAGAACAGTGCTTCTACTAACATATGATCAATTGTACGTCCATGTTGTTGTTGTCTATCAATGCAAATATATTATATCTATGTAGAAACTGAAACTGAAATTTTACAGTAACTGAAACGAAAACGGAAATTATTTCAGAACTTAAACTGTAATAAAAACTTAAATTATTTTATAACTGAAACTTGAACTGAAATAGTAATTACGAACTCAAAACTTAAACCTGATACTTATTATTTTCAAAACTGAAATATCACTGGCTTGGACTTAGTGGTAGCCTTTTTTCATTTTATAATCACTCAAATGCATCACAAATTCACATTAACATTAATTTTCACAGTCATCAATCTGTCCCTGTCAGCATGGAGCGAAGCCCATGCCGAACCCATACTCCCATATTTGACCCGTATAGAGTTCATATGGGTCCCATCTACATGTAATGCCCACGGAGATGATGGCACGCTCAGTACAGTATGCGGTAAAAATGCATTATATTATTAGGTAATCAGGTATGTCCAGTAGACATATCTGATAATCAGGTATGTCCAATAGACGTTCCTGATTACATGAGAAGTCGATAGCAAGTCGCTAAGTCAGTCGACAAGTCTAAGCGACTTAGTCAGTCGATAAGCATGCGACTTAGTCGACTGAGTCGCTAAGTCAGTCGTTAACTCATCAAGTCAGTCGGTAACTCCTTAGCGACTGACTCCGGGTACTATTCAGTTGGTCGGCGTGCTCTTCGGTCTTCTTCTGGGGGAGAACTTTTAGTCCCTCGGGCTCGCTCCACAATTAGGCAACGCCGGGATTTCTCTATAGCTGGGCCCTCCATTTGGAATGGTCTTCCATTAGAGATTCGCCTTCTCCCTAGGGGTAACACATCTGCTTTTTACAAGCTGCTCAAGTCTAATCTCTATTGCCGTGGCTGGGCTGGGAGCGCTTCTGAGTAGGTTTCTTGAAGGTGCGCTATATTAAATTTATGAATGAATGAATGAATGAATGAATGTTGGAAATTGGAATCCATCAATAGTTGGATAAAGTCCCCACTGCCTTATTGTCTGGTGGTGCCAGTCCGAATCCAGGACAATGGAGGAGGTCTACGCTAATCGTCTTCGTTATGACAGCATATGACAGCACCTAAACACAACTATAAGATATCCGTTGATGATCAATGTAGATTTTGACTTAGGCTTCACTTGGAGTGAACATCAATTTATGCTTTACGTATTACCACAGTGGCGCTATAGATGTCAAGAGATATAATTAGCTCTGTGTGTGTGCGTGCGTGCGTGCGTGCGTGCGTGCGTGCGTGTGTGTGTGTGTGTGTGTGTGTGTGTGTGTGTGTGTGTGTGTGTGTGTGTGTGTGTGTGTGTGTGTGTGTACGCAAAACCAGTCTGCCTTTAGATGTATACTGTAGGCTTATCTTTTGGCGCAGTAAAGAGACATAATATAGTTAGTTAGTATTTTTTCCAACGAAAGCTATTTAAAACTACGCTTAGACCTCGCAGATATACTATGGGATCACCAAAAAAATTTCAAGTAGTTATGAGGTAAAGTCTGCGTCCGAAGCCTTTTGTATTAGACACCTTTAAAACACATTTTGTTTCTATATATGTGTTTCGTTTGGCAACGATCAAGTATCTTTTTTCCCCACTACTCCTGTTTATTAAGATTTTTCTCGCTTACTTTTCAAACTTCTTGTTTTTGACATTTGCTACGACATATTATTTAATTTGCATCAAAAAATTCTATTAAGATATGTGTGTCATAGACAATGTGAACTATGTTATAGCTTCATGTCATTAAGGAATGAATAGTAGTGACATTTTAAAGTTCTTTTTTTAAACACATTTTAATGGAGTCTTTCGGATGCTAAAAAAATCTCGTTTTCAGTGCATTGACTTTAGCCTATTTACTAAACGTCTTTGAAAAGACGACGTTAAAACTTGGAATAATAATAATAATAATAATAATAATAATAATAATAATAATAATAATAATAATAATAATAATAATAATAAAGCGATCAGTTTTAGACAAAATGGTGGCCTTAATGGATAGAACAGTATATAAAAGGTTGGCTATCGAAGTTAACGGTCTTTGATGGCATAAGATGTTGTAAAGCTGCTTGGAATCTATCCAATCTTGGGATAGACTCATCCACTGCCGTACTTAAGTGATGCCAGTCCGTTGCCTGATTTAAGGAGGAGGGCTACGTTAGTCGTCATCTACCAACTCGAGATGTCAATATTTTATTCTATGGTACTTAAACATTTATAAAGCGCCTAATATAGGGTGAACCGTTCAGAGGCGCATTGTTAACTAATCAACGCTTGGTGGTTTTAGACACCTTTAAAACGATTTAATGAAGAAGGAATGAAGAAGGTGATACAGGAGGAAGCGAACATTCACGTACCAAAAAGACAAAAGAAGAAGATATCACCGTGGTTATCGTCGGATGCAATCAAGATAGCAGAAGAAAGGAGAAGTGTGAGAACAGCAGGAAACAAAGACCTAGTCAAGGTGCTGAACGGGAGATTTCAGAAGCAGGCAAGGAAGGATAATGAAAGATACTTGAACGATCGATGCAAAGAAATGGAAGAACAGGGAAAAAAGGGAAGAACTAGAGAGATGTTTGCGGAAATGAGGAAAATCACTGGCAAGTTCACACCACGGAACGGCTCATTAAGAAACGAGAATGGCGGAATAATATGCGATAAAGAGGAAGCAAAGAACAGGTGGAGAGAATATACGGAAAATCTCTACAAGATCGATGACAGAGTGGAGGAAAACGAAGAAGCGATCACAACTGATTACGTCAAGGAACCAAAGATCATGGAAGCAGAGGTGGAATGGGCAATAACACAAATCAGAGATAACAAGACCCCAGGAGCAGACGAAATCCCTATTGAGCTGATCAAAGCAGCTGGAGATGGAGTGATAAGAGAGATAACAATTCTGTGTAATCTGATTTGGGAGACTGAGGAGTGGCCGAAGGACTGGCAAACATCGATCTTTATACCCATCTTTAAAAAAGGAGATGCTAAGGAATGCGAGAACTACAGAACCATTGCGCTAATATCTCATACGAGCAAGATACTCCTAAAGATTATCCACAAAAGGATGGAAGACACGATAGAGAGAGAGCTGCCGGCAAATCAAGCAGGATTTAGAAAAGGGAGAGGCACAAGAGACCATATTGCAAACCTAAGATGGATAATGGAAAGGCAGAGGGAATATGGACAAGAGGTACATCTTTGTTTTATAGATTACAGCAAGGCATTCGACTGCGTTGATCATGCTCTGCTGTGGAAAACACTGAGTGAAATGGGCATACCCATGCATCTGATAACTCTCCTCAAGAACCTGTATGGCAATCAGGTGGCGGTGGTCAGGACAGAACATGGCGACACTTCAAGTTTTCGAATAAAGAAAGGGGTCAGACAGGGATGTATACTATCACCATACCTATTCATTCTATATGCAGAAAGGATAATGAGGGAGGCAGGTTTTGATGATGAGGCGGAGGGTGTGAGGATAGCTGGAAGGATAGTGAACAATTTAAGGTATGCGGACGACACAACACTGCTGGCGGAAAAAAAGGAGAAACTGAAGGATAACATCAGAAGGCTAAAATGTGCTAGCGAGAAAGCAGGAATGTACTTTAATATAAAAAAGACGAAGATAATGACCACTGAGAAATGGAGTTATTTTGAGGTAGATGGAGAGGAGATAGAGGTGGTATCAAGCTTCTGTTTCTTGGGGCCATGATGGAGAGTGAAGGTGGATGCGAACGAGAAATACGACGGAGAATTACATTGGGAAAGACGGCAACGCAGGGACTGGAAAAAATATGGAAGGACAAATCAGTGAGTTTGGGAACGAAGACAAGAATTGTTAAAGCAATGATCTTACCAGTGGTGCTTTACGGATGCGAAACATGGACAAAAACCAAGGCATTGGAGAAGAAAATTGAGGCATGTGAAATGTGGATCTGGAGGAAAATGTTGAGGGTTTCTTGGACTGAGAAGAGAACTAACGAGGATATCCTGGAAGAAATAGGACACTGGAGAGGGAGTTTGACGTTGGGGCAGAGAGCGTCCAGGCAGAAGATGTCATACTTTGGACACGTGATGCGTGCAGATGGGCTGGAAAAGGAGATGATGTTGGCGTGTGGGGAGGGCAGAAGGAGGAGAGGACGACCAAGGAGGAGATGGATGGACGAGATACAGGAGGCATTGAAGATGAACATCTCGGAGCTGAGAGAGGCAACGAGAAATCGGAGCACATGGAGAAGGTTGACCATGACAGTCGCTAGGATTCAACGAATCGACAGCACAAGGTGACAAGGTGAAAACGATTTATTGTGTTTTGCTATATAAATTATACTTTATTAGCGCTCAGATTCAGTACAATTTATGGTATTAGTCCGGTAGCCATCGACGTCAACGGCATTTCATAGCATAAGTCTCATAAGATATTGTTGTTTGGAATCCATCCAATCGTTGGTTTCCTCATCCACTGCCGTACTTCTGTGGTGCCAGTCCAAAGCCTGAATTAAGAACGGCTACGCTAATCGTCATCTACCAACCGCAAGATGTCAATACTTTTTGTTAACTAATCAACGTTTGCCGGTTTTAGACACCTTTAAAACGGTTTCCTCTTGTGCTATATATATTTAATCTGCGTTCACATTCAGTACCTCGCCAGCGTCTGTCAATGTAGCGACGTCAACGGCATTTGATGCCAGAAGATATTGTTAAGCTGTTGGAATTCATTAATCGTTGGATAGACTCCACCGCTGTATAATAGTCCAGTAGTGTCAGTCCGAATCCAAGATAATGGAGGAGGGCGACGCTAATCTGCGTTATGACAGCATCGTTAAATACGATATAGACCTACACACAACGATGAGATCTGTAGACTTTGACACAGATTGGACTTAGACTTTGACATAGTTTTGACTTAGATTTGACTGACTTCACTTGAAAAGACCATCAATTGATGCTTTATGTATTATGACAGTGGCGCTATAGAAATCATCAAAAAGATATGATCAGATTAAATGTGTGTGTGTGTGTGTGTGTGTGTGTGTGTGTGTGTGTGTGTGTGTGTGTGTGTGTGTGTGTGTGTACAAATGCGAGTCTTGTGTTAAGGAGACCAATAGGGTGGAGGGGCATAGAGTTATGGTAACACTCATGGCCAGGAGAGCACTAGATTCGCGGTTCGATACCCGTAAGCATATTTCGAAAGTACACATGAAAATTACAACAAATGGAATCCCGCAACCAATCAGACGATGAGAGTGAATTTGCCTAATGAATATTCATGCAGCATCTGTCTTTAGCGAAGCGTACGATAGTGCGAACTTCAACGTGCCAGACGGTACAGTCCCCTTCGATCTTGTGTCATGAGAATGTCACCTAAATAGACAATTTTCAAATGATATCTTGCAAACTGTTTATTCACAAGAAATGCGAATTTTGAAGGCAGAATAATGCAACCAAATCGACAAGCAATCTAATTAAACGTTTATATTCAGTTATTGTACTGAATCTCAGCGCTAATAAAATGTAGGCCTATGTAGCAAAATAGGAATTTGTTTTAAAGGTGTCTAATATCATATTTTTCATTCTACAAGTGTTTTAGGAATACGAATCTCAAAGCACAGCGTTGTAATTAGCTCTATCTCTCCACGGGTCTTTCACTAGTAGCCGTCACACTGTCTGTCTGCTTGACTGACCCCTGTGGATCTTGACATGGAACCGATTTCACTCTACCTGTCTGTAGATATTTTCGATATATTGTTTTGACTAAGCGTCTGTGAATAGACACTTTTCGGACACTGTAGATTGTAGAAGTCTCGAGATAACTATTATCATGAATATTCATTAGACAAATCCACGCTCATCGTCTGATTGGTTGCGGGGATTTCTGTGTATCAATCTCCATGTGTACTTTCGTAATAAGCCCCCCCCGGCTACCGCGAAAGTAACAGTAGTGTAAGCAGCATCAGCAACAGTAGCAGTAGTATCGATGCCCTGGCAGCCACAGCATGTCCATAAACCAGCTTTAGCGAGGACCGGGGTCCGGTGCTCTGCAACATCAGCTTACACTAACTATAAAAGATGTTACATTAAAATTTATTTTAATAATATTGTCACTGTTTTTATACAACTATGCCTTTATTAAAACTATTTATTATGTACGAATATAATTATGTGTCGTGCCCTCAGTCTGCTATGCTTTGCGTTGTATACAATTAAATAATTAATATTTTGAGTACGATCAAAATTGTGATTCCGGCTACCATTCCGCGATCCGGAAACCAGACACTCGTGGGACCGGAATTGGACCGCGTACCACAGTTTGAGTACCACTGCTCTTGTAAACGTCAATTCTAAATCATCAGGTTGGCTGACACGTTGTTTGGTAAAGTCGATATTAATAATTATTGTCCTGGCAGTAACAATATGTAGCTTGACCCCAGTTAATGGCGGACCTATTTAGACACCTTTAAACTGTTTTGAGCCGATGCTATATATAGGAATATGCGGATAACTCGTAATTGTAATTTTTTGTAATTGTAATTGTAACCGAAAACTTATATAGCGCCACTCAAATCAGCGGCGCTTTCAACCCGCATCAATGCCGGCACCGGCAAAAAGGAAAGTTTTCAGGCGTCTACGGAACTGGATTTAGGTAGATTTAGGTACACTTGCGCAATGCACATGGTCAGGTCGCCGTCAACGCCCGTTGCAGCCGTATAAGGCATCTTTTAAACAATATTCAACTAAAGTATTTCATTTACTTGACGAAATTAACTACGCCACTTCCTTATACTCTGGTAGCGCCAGTCCAAAGTCTAGAAGAATGAGGAGGGCGACGTTAGTCATAAAAGAATCAATAGAAGAAAATTCCTCTGAATTAAAACGTGCTGCCAGTCTATCCATATATATATATATATATATATATATATATATATATATATATATATATATATATATATATATATATATATATATATATATATATATATATATATATATATATATATATATATATATATATATATATATATATATATATATATATATATATATATATATATATATATATATATATAGACTCCATCTACTACCGTACTTTAGTGGTCCCAGTAAAAAAGCCTGGATTAAGGAGGAGGGCTACGCTAATCATTATCTACCAACCACAAGCAATCGTTAACACTTTATATTAACTAATCAACGCTTGATAGTCTAAGACACCTTTAAAACAGTTATATATATCGTTATATATATATTTAAATTGCGTTTTAATTCAGTACATGGAAGGGCCTATGCATCTATCGACGTCAACGGCATTTGATGCCACAAGATATTGTTAAGCTGTTGGAATCCATTAATTGTTGGATAGTCTGCACCAATGCCTTATAGTCCGGTGGTGCCAATCCGAATCCAGGATAATGGAGGAGGGCGACGCTAACCATCTTCGTCATTGACTATAGGCTATTTAAGGGCATGCAGCGTTAAACATAATTATATAGACCTACACACAATCTTAAGATCCGTGGATGATCAATCGTAAGATCCGTAGACTTTGACAAGGATTTCGGTTTTTGACATGGATTTGACTATGACATGGATTTGACTTAGACTTTGAAATAGATTTGACGTACATTGACATGGATTTGACTTAGATTTGACTTAGACTTTGACATAGATTTGACTTAGACTTCAGTTGAAGCGATCATCAATTGATGCTTTACCTATTATGACAGTGGCGCTATAGAAGTCCAAACGTATGATTCGATCAGATTAGATGTGTGTGTGTGTGTGTGTGTGTGTGTGTGTGTGTGTGTGTGTCTGTGTATGCTATGTGTTTCGACTCAAAAGCGAGTCTAGTGTTAGGCCTTACACATTTACACAAAACTCAAAAATCGAATCAGAACCTTTTACTGATCCAGTAAACTTCGTTGCTAAATACTTCCTCAGTATCTACATCTACAAGTATAATACTTTAATGACTCATCTGATCCTCCGCCTTCGAATTATACTCGCCCTAAACGACATCATCCTTAACAGCTGCTATTCCTCCTCTCTTGATCTGGCCCCCTGGAAACCGGACTCGGATCTCTTTTGTACTGCATGCTCTCTGGAAAACCCCCTCTGGTATGATTTGGATTTCTGGAAACCGGACTCACAGCTCTTTTGGACTACTGTCTGGAAAACCCTCTCTGATCTGACGTAGCGTTCGTGAATTGGCTGGTGACCTGCGTTTGACCTTCGAGTGGCGCTTTAGACGTTTGGAGATTACGATTACGGTACCGAAAACTATATCCCGCAGGTCATACTATTGGGGATCACCAAGTAAAATTTCAAGTAAACCGCGGGTAAAGTCTGCTTCTAAAGCCTTGTATTAGACACCTTTAAAATGTGTTTTTCTGTCATTATATATGCTTCGTTTAACCACGATATAGTTTGAATGTGAGAAAATCATAGCAGTTTATAGTTCGGAACAACGATTTGTAAAGTACTGAATCGATCTCTTTTACTTCGGGCCTAATAGGCCTATAGAATTGATCTCATGCGCTATCGTTCACATTGTACCAGTGATGAAACAGAATTCGGACTGATCGTGCGAAAAGAGCTGGGCCTCAGCTGGCAGGGACGATTACATTGTCAATTTGTAGACAAAGATGCTTAAAACTAGAATAACTAGATTAAAAATCTCATGTATATTACGAATGTTTACTAAAAATATTTGTTTACTTTTTAAATTTCTTGTTTTATGACAATTGCTGCTAAATATTATTAATTTGCATCAAACCATTTTATCACAATAATTGTATCATTAGTAGGCCTACATTGTTCTTATCTCTCTATTCGATGTCAGCGACATCTGATGGCATATATTTCAGCTATATTGATTTATGTCATTAAACAATGAATTTTAGTGACATTGTAAAGTTCCTTTTCGACACCTTTTAATGATGTCTTCCAGAAGCTATAAAAATCGCGTTTCAATGCATTGAACATTCCTGATTTCATGCTATCGATGTTGATAAGCTGTTTGGAATCATTGAGGAATTTGAGGTATATTATAAACTCTCATTGTTTGGAATCCATTCAACGTTGGATAAACTCAACCATTACAATTGGATGGTGCAGATAAATAAATAAATAAATAAATAAATATATATATATGTATACATATATATATATATATATATTATATGTTTATATATAAACATGTTTATTTTTATAAATCATCGGAGGATCACGCACCGCATCACAGCTTACAACACATGGTTAATGAAAATTAACAGTAATGTATATGTTTCCAATGTTAAATATAAATGTTGGAACTATCAATATCGGAAACATCAAGAAGGAATTAGGATGGACCGATACAGAAGTGAAGGAATAACATTCTTAACATCTTTAGGCGCAAGAACATAATCATGGGCACGAGGACGAAGGGCATATATCTCCCGCGCACCTGGGGAGGAAAGAAGCTGCGGAGGACACGCACCTCGTTCGAGAGGATAGACCCAAAAGAGGCGATTCTCGACAGTTCCTCGATTGTTGCATTCCCAGAGAGTATAGGTAACCCAGGCGATGTGTCTTGGAATGAGACGGGTCGAGTTTGTTCCGGTCCACAGCAGTCGTCGTGTCCCACCACCCAGGCACCGCATATATCAACTTTGCTAGTATAGTAGCTTCTGCAAATAAATTTAACGCCTTCAGTCCGAAGCCTGGATTGACTGGATTGAGGAGGGCTACGCTAATTGTCATCTACCATCCACGAGATGTCGTCAATACTTAATGCTCGGCGGTTTTAGACACCTTTAAAACGTTTATCTCCTTTGCTATATATATTTATTGAAGTTGCGCTCAGATTCAGTACATGGATATGATGCTAGCGACATTTGATGTCATATATTTGTTGGATAAACTCCACAACTGCTTTATTGTTGTGTGGTGCCAGTCCGAACCTAAGACAATGGAGGAGGTCTACGCTAATCGTCTTCGTTATTACAGCGTATGACAGCACCTAAACACAATTGTAAAATCAATCGTACATCCGAAGACTCTGACTTAAGCTTCACTTGAAGTGAACTCCAATTTATGCTTTGCTTATTATTACAGTGGCGCTATAGAAGTCAAGAGATATGTGTGTGGGCGTGTGTGTGTGTGTGTGTGTGTGTGTGTGTGTGTGTGTGTGTGTGTGTGTGCGCGTGTGTATGTACACAAGAGCGAGTCTGTCATTATGTCTACTGTAGGCTTATCTTGTTATCTTCTGTCGCAATATTTTGATCTAATATACTTTGTTAGTACTTTTTCCAACAAAAGCTATTTAAAACTAGACCCCGCAGGTCATACTATTGTGGATCGCTAAGCAATTATTTTCAAGTAATCCTCAATGAAAATCTGTGTCTGAAGCCTTGTCATGTTTTAATGTAATGTTACTGCGTGCTTGTCAGTTTGAATTAATAAAGTTTATTATTATTATTATTATTGTTGTTGTAGTACTAGTCGTAGTTGTTGTTGTTGTTGTTGTTGTTATTATTATTATTATTATTATTATTATTATTATTATTATTATTATTATTATTATTATTATTATTATTATTATTATTATTATTATCATCATCATTATTATTATTATTACTATTATTATGGTTTCTTGCTGACATCTCCACATTCAGAAAATCGAGTTCCACGCCGCTGCCTCCGTTAAGGAGACGATGGGTAGGCCTATCGACGGGTTTGTTCTTTGGCTCCGAGCAGCTTTAACATGGCGCCTTGGAAAGCCACTGCGTTGAACCGCTGCACCATCATCGATAGGCTCTTGAATAGGAAGTTTGTTTCGCGGGAGTCATCGGTGGTTTTCGACAGCCGGCGACCAATTTCCGATAGAAAGGCGAGGCCCTCTCTGTTAAGGGGACCGAAGGTTTCCACAGCTACAGGTATGAAGATCTTCATTGTATTATACACCTTTAAAATGTGTTTCCGTTTCTCTATATATACTTCGTTTAGCCACAGTTAAGAATCTCTTCTGCGCTAATCTTATTTATTAAGATTCTGTTTGTTTACTTGTTTGTGACAATTGCTGCGAAATATTATTTAACTTGCATCAAACCATTTTATCAAAGTATGCGTGTGATAGACAATGTCAGCTATATTACTCCTTTCAGCAGGGTTGGAATTGTCGGGGGTTGAGGGTTCAACACCCTAGCCTTTCTTAGGACCCCCACAGTTTAGTCTTCATTGCACACCTCAGTGTGGTCGTTTCCAACCGCCTCAGTTGTGCTAGTGTGATTTAGCACTATTTGACTCCGAGTCTCTGACAAAGAGAAGACATTTTCACGGTGTATCATGTTACACGGGAAAGACCGATCGTGAGATTTTTTTCATTTGAGACAGATTTTAATTACTGATGACATAATGCGATCGCAACGATGCAGACATTTCAAAGTAATCGTAATCGTAATCGTAATCTCCAATTTTCTAAAGCGCCACTGTAAAGCTAAGCGCGAGGCACCAGATTATTCACGAGCGCTGTAAGTGCTATGAAGCGCTCGCTTTAACTAACCTAATTTCATTACCCTAATTGGAGTGATCCTTAATTAGCTGGCTGGTTTCTGTTGTAGGCCTACAGCGATTGTCTACAATAAGGTTCATTATTCTGACATATATCACAGTTCTCAAAGTTGACGAAGCTTTGTGTTGTTTCTTTTGGTATTGCAACGGTTGTTGGTTGGTTGACTGGTTGCTGACTGGTTGGTTGACTGGTTGGTTGATTGGTTGGTTGTTTGGCTGGCTGGTCTGGTTGACTGTTCGGTTATTTGGTTGTCCGGCTGGTTGGTTAGCTAGTTGGCTGGTTAGTTGATTGGCTGGCTGGTTGGTTGGCTGGTTGGTTGGTTGACTGGCGGGTTGACTGGCTGGTTGATTGGTTGGCTGGTTGGCTGGTTGATTGGTTGACTGGTTGGCTGGTTGATTGGTTGGCTGGTGGACTGGTTGGCTGGTTGGTTAATCTGTTGCTGATCATTGTTCGTTCATGAAGTGCAGGAGGTCCTGATGGAACACATCTCAGTATTTAGAAGTCATCGTAGGATCATAAAATTAGTATCTATGCCTTAATTTGCTTAGACGTGCTTATCTTTGAGTCAGCCATGGCGCTACCTCGTGAATAATATGACAGTAAGTAGATGATTGGTGGGCTAAATTTTTAGAGAAGCCCTGGCGTATAATATTTATATCAGATATAATTCTTGTATTATACCTGATAGTGGGAAGCGTTTGTGAAGTGTTATGTTCTGTGCAGGGCTCGAAGTGGGAAACAAGAGGTGCCGGTATGGCTAAAAGAACCATTCCCTCCCCTCTCCTTTCCCTCTTTTGGGCCAAACCAGTATGGATTTTTCGCCTGGAGAAGTTCCGGTATGCTTTCGGCCGGCCAGGAGAGGTGCCGGTATGGCATACCGTTTCATACCGTCCCACTTCGAGCCCTGGACTTCTGTGCCTTGTAACCGGAGGGTCGCAGGTTCGAATGTATACCTCAAGCCACTGCGCAGCGACCTTGGACAAGTTTCTCACCCACAATTGTCTGTGAGGAAGGGAGCGGGAAACTACCTCACTCATCTCATCCCCAGGTGTCATAATGAACCTGCCTTCGGGCAGCGAACTCATCATCATCGTCATAACCTGATATTTAAAAGACGAAGACAGACAGACAGACAGACAGACAGACAGACAGACAGACAGACAGACAGACAGACAGACAGACAGACAGACAGATGAGTGGATCTAGGACAGCAATTGAAGGTTATAGCTTACCGTAGAGCGACCGCACCCCTTTAATGTCGTCCTCGCCGAGTTTTAAGTTGGGGTCGTAACCTCTCCTCACTGGGTTCATGACGGCCCCGGGTTCGTTGCTGTGACCGAAACCAATGGCGTGTCCGAACTCATGCGTGACGATGTACCTGAGGTTAACACCTGGAACGGATGGTAAGGTATCTTGCAATCAATGCTACGAGAAATGCAAGTAACGGTCTACATCGATACTGGTGATGTGATGTAATATGATACGATGCAATGTAATTTATGATATGTATGCATGTACGCCCACCAGTCAGTCAGTCAATTAATCAATCAGTCAATCAGTCAATCAATCAGTCAGTCAATCAATCAATCAATCAATCAGTCAGTCAGTCAGTCAATCAATCAATCAATCAATCAGTCAGTCAATCAATCAATCGATCAACCGACCAATCAATCAATCAATCAGTCAGTCAATCAATCAATCGATCGATCAACCGACCAATCAATCAATCCATCCACCCGCCAATTAAAGAAATCAATCAATCCATACGTCAATCAAACCATTCATCTTTTCATCTATCTGTGAGGTTTCCTCAACACTTGACAGACAGACAGGCAAATAGGCAGACAGACGGGAGAGACGAACAGACAGATACACACGTACACACACACACACACACACACACACACACACACACACACACACACACACACACACACACACACACACACACACACACACACACACACACACACACACACACACACACACACACACACACACACACACACACACACACACACACACACACACACACACACACACACATACACACACACACACACACACACACACACACACACACACACACAGCAACACAGACAGGCAGGCTACTTTCAACAAATCGTAATAATAATAATAATAATAATAATAATAATAATAATAATAAGAGGGCTTCATGGTCTGGTGTGTAGAGGAGGAGGAGGGAAACAACAGCGGCACGCTATGCTCAACGATGTGATCTGGAGAGCGCTGAGCAGAGCGAAAATCCCTGCTCAGAAAGAGCCTCTCGGCCTCTCAAGAGGAAATGGAAAACGACCAGACGGTGTCACGCTGATTCCTTGGTCACGCGGACGATGCCTGACATGGGACGTGACAGTGCCCGATACCTACGCCACCTCCCACCTTGCCCACACATCCATCGGAGCTGGCGAAGCCGCGGAACATGCAGTTCTGATCAAGAGGGCGAAATACGCAACCATCACTAACACCCATACCTTTGTGGCGATCGCTTTGGAGACGGGCGGATCTTGGAGCGGTGAAGGCCTACAGTTCGTCGTGGAGCTGGGAAGCCGGATATCGGACTCAACGCACGATCCACTGGAGACATCATATTTGTTCCAACGGATTTCAGTGGCCCTGCAACGTGGAAATGCCATTTGCCTTTCCAGGACACTGCCACCTCTGTCTGAGTGACGCTAAGATGGCGCTTCAGATAATTAAATCATCATTGTTAAATACAATAATAATGATAATGATAATAATAATAAATATAATAATAATAATAATAATAATAATAATAATAATAATAATAATAATAATAATAATAATAATAATAATCATAGTAATAATAATCATAATCATAATCATAATCATTATCATAATAATCATAATAATCGTTTATTGACAAGTTCACTGACACACTGCAGTAAGTAACACTGAGACATAAAAAAATGACAGTACAATTATCAAGATCTTAAAGAACATCGGTTTTCAAGCATTATTTTTATTGTAGGCCATACCACCAGCCACCAGGTAAAAAAAATCGAATGTTGTCGTACCACCAGCAAAGGTCAGATCAAAAGCAGCAGGCGAGCGCAAGTCCCCTCGCAATTAGACTAGGACCATAGGTAGACAAATTTAAAAATAAAATAAAAAATAAGAATGTGATCTTCTTTCAAGATCTCATATTCTTCGAGCAAGAATGCTACCATTGGTCTACGCCCCCCCTCTCATAAACTCTCAGGCCTACCATGACTGGTGAAGGCCGTAAACGCCACATCGGCTTTCAGGTGCATGTCTCCAGAAAGTCTATCTCCTCCTGGTCTGAAAGTGTGGGCAAGACTCTTCCTCCTGAAGCGTTGGTCTCCGTGATCGTCCGGGTAGAACCCGATCATAATGTCAGCCGACGTTGAATTCAGCTCACTGACGTTCAAGTTCGACGCATCCGTCCACGTCTAAACCCAAAATCACTTTAATTTGACTTAAATTCTTTATTACTTTTTTAAAATTTGATTTAAATTGTTCTTTTTTCAAAGTGTTGGAGATTATAAACAGCAACTGGAGTGGTAGCTACACTCGCACTGATCATGGCTTAGTTTTGGTGCGCCATCGGCTGATGCCTTGTGAATTAGACACCGGCGCAATAGAAGTTAGCAATTACAATTACATTTACTGTAAGGCATAATGTGCGCAGAAGCGCGTTTACAGAAAACGGGGCTCTAGGCGCAAACATTTTCGGGGGCCCTTCTGAACTTCTAGACAAAGTCTGATACTCTGGTGGTGCTTAGCCTATCATGTGCTGCTGTGCAAAAACCGGCGAAGTTGAACTTGAAGCCGTTTTTGTAAAAACATACGCGATCTTCTATAGCGAGCGTATGGCCTGGACCCTCCTCATTTTTCAATGAATTGATCGGGTGAGATCCTTCACCACC
>OY744607.1:5503818-5533818 GCA_963556255.1 Allolobophora icterica | reverse complement strand
CCTTAGTAAAATCCACAATAATCAGTCAAATTTAAATGCAAGTACCTCTTGCTCTAGACGCGTCGAGTACTTTTGACGGAGTGGCAGACTGTTGACGAGCGTCATCGACAACACAGCAACGGCGACGAAGAAGAAGAGGAAGCAGGTCTCCATGAAGGATGGATGCTCAGGGAGGCGATCAACATCTGCAGACGAAAGAAACTGAAGATCGCTGTGTTACGTTGAATAAGGAACGCCATCGATTTATAACCATCCGATCTGTTACGGCTGACCGCGCACTCAGCAGACTCAGCAGGGTCAGCGACAGCCCGTTGGTTGATAGGATTCAGGGTCAGGTCAGGGTGCAGAGGTCAAGTCAAAATCTCTTATATATATATATATATATATATATATATATATATATATATATATATATATATATATATATATATATATATATATATATATACAGTGTTTTTCAGCCGGAACGCGCCGGAACGGCGTTCCGGCACCTTTTTTCAGCTACTAAAAATAATTTACTTATTTTAATAATAAAAACAATAATTTAGTAATTTTAATTTAATTTCAGTGTTTTTGAACTGTTTTCAGTATTTATTGAGACCCCTACCAACCCACAATCCCGTTTTCTCGTGATTTTAGCCACATGTTGCGTTCCGGAACCTATTGTTCCGTTCCGGAACCTTTTTTTCTAGAAAAAAGCACTGTATATATATATATATATATATATATATATATATATATATATATATATATATATATATATATATATATATAGCTCAATACACTACTCCTATGTGCTCTCTAATATATACGCATGCATACCCTATATCCTACCCAGTGACGCAGCCAGACTTAAATTCAAGAGGAGGCAACTCCTGGAGACATCCAGGTGTAGTAGATGTGCGGAGGTATAAATCACGGAAAATTTTTGAAATCTAAAAGAGCAAGAGGAGGCAGATGCCTCCTCTTGCCTCAATGTGGCTACGCCTATGACCACAAAGAAGGCGGATTCGGGTGATAGAACATGGGTAAAAGGTTACCCTCACTAGGGGAGACGGCGGAAAGGATAAATCTGGTCATTGAACCAAGGTCTGCGGCCAAGGTACAGAGAATTTGACTGATGTAAGGGGCTGTCCATATATTACGTACACAAAAATCCGGGAAAATTGGACCCCCTCCCCCCCTGTTCGCAAGCGTACTTTCTTCCACCACCCCCCCCCTGAGTACGTACTTTTGACGCACCCCCCCCCCCCCGATGACCAGCTGCAGAAAGTGTCTCTGCACTTTAGGCCAGATTTTTGAAGGGCCAATATAGACAAATTATAGGTGTCGTTCACAGCACAGAATAACTGAACATGGCTTGTATATAATGTAATAAAATGCCATGGGACGACTATAGGATAATACAGAGTTATAAATAGGCTAATGTGGACGTCATAATTAGAAATTTATTTTGGGTACGTACACATTTTGTTACCCCCTCCCCCCCGTTCGCACCCGTACGCAAAATCGCCAAAATCCGACCCCCCTAAGTGCGTACGTAATATGTGGATGGCCCCTAAACACATTCCTCAGTCTAAGACGCTGTGCGGAAAAATACTACAAACATGGATACATAAGAAGAACAGCAGTACTTTAAGCTAGTCTGAGAGGCAGCCATGAGTATGAAGTGTTAACGACTTCATTTTCTTAGCCTCAGCATATGAGTGCGGGTGGCCAGTCCAGTCCTCTCCCTCGCCGTCTCATCTTCCCACCGACAGTGTACGGTCAGTGTACTCATTCTAACTGAGTTGGCTAGGGAGCGCAGGTGGGACAGGAATACCGAACCAAATTTCATACATACATACATGCACAAGTAAATATACATGAATACATATATACATGTACACATATAATACTTACATACGTGCATGCATATATACTTACGTGCAGGGGCGTTTACACCATAGAAACCTTGGAGCAAATGCTCCATCCAAGAAATAAGGGGGGAAGATCTGTCAGTGCTTGTCCATCATTTTAGGGGGGGGGGGAAGGAACGGGAAGGGGGGAGAAGAGGGGGAAAAGGGACGTTGCTCCAATGACTTAGGGGGGGATAGACGCCCCTGCTTACGTGCTTGCATTTAAGATATGTAATATGCCTCACAAGCAAAGGTCTTCACGCATGACTAGTGAGGACAGTTTAAAAAAAAGTTTTCGAAATTCAATGCCGCAACGCGTAAATTTTATGGCAGACATAAGAATACGCCGCCGTTAACCGTCGTTTCTTGAACTTGCATAAAATCAAATTAGCGTTGTCATGTCGCAAAATTATTTTGGTATAGGGTCAAAAAGTGATGGTGACTGTGAACACCATTTTTAACAGTGACTGTGAACACCACCGTTACAATCGTAATCGTGTTGGCCTTCAAGTGGCGCTATAGAAGTTTGGAGATTACTATTACGATTACAAGAATAAAGTTTCCATAGTGACAGACGACGGTGAACATGCAATTAAGGTATTCAGGTACACGGACAGCCGAGCCGACAGGTAAAGGGCCAAGGTACTAAAAAACAAGTTTGGTGCACGGAGGCGGGACCAAGGTACAAACAAACATGTATGCAAATAACCGAACTTAGCAGTTATTTTGGGAAAGACTGAACTTGGACTGTCTGACCTGACTGTGTAAAGTTGTTTGTTTGTGTATCCTACAGGTTAAACGGGTTTAACCGAATGGATGGCTGACTCAGCAGGTTGCTGACTGACTGATGGTTTGGTGATCGTTTGTTGCATTCCCAAAGACTATAGGTAACCCAGGCGATGTGTCTTGGAATGAGACCGGTCGAGTTTGTTCCAGCCCGCAGCAGTCGTCATGCCCTACCACCGCATAAAGCAAACTTTGCTAGTGTAGTAGCTTCTGCAACTAAATGTAACGCCTTCAGTCCGAAGCCTGGATTGCGGAGGAGGGCTACGCTAATCGTCATCTTACACCCGCGATATGTCGTCAATACTAAACTCACGGCGGTTTTAGACACCTTTAAAGCGTTTATCTCTTTTGCTATATATACTTAAGTCACGTGCAGATTCAGTACCTTGGTTTTCTGTAAAGTTACGTCGGCGGATTTGATGGCATGTTATGTTACTGATGTTGGACTACATCAGTAGTTGGATAGACTCCACCACTGCCTTATTGTCGGGTGGTGCCAGTCCGAATCGAGGACAAAGGAGGAGGTCTACGTTAATCGTCTTCGTTATGACAGCATATGACAGGCATTGACAGCACCTAAACACAAGTGCAAGATTCGATGATCAATCGTAAAATCCATAGACTTTGACTTAAACTTCACTTGAAGTGAATATCAATTTATGCTTTACGTATTATCACAGTGGCGCAATAGATGTCAAGAGATATGATCAGATTACATAGTTAGCTCTGTGTGTGTGTGTGTGTGTGTGTGTGTGTGTGTGTGTGTGTGTGTGTGTGTGTGTGTGTGTGTGTGTGTGTGTGTGTGTGTGTGTGTGTGTGTGTGTGTGTGTGTGTACGTACACAAAAGCGAGTCTGCCTTTAAATCTACTGTAGGCATAACTTCTGGCGCAGTATAAGTAGGCTACCTAATATATTTTGTTAGTACTTTTCCAACGAAAGCTATTTGAAACTACGCTTTGACCCAGCAGGTCATACTGTGGGAACACTAAGCAAAATTTCTAGTAGTTCTCCGGTAAAGTTTGCGTCTAGTCTTTTGTATTAGACACCTTTAAAACGCGTTTCTTTTCTCAATATGTATTTCGTTTGGCAACGGTTAAGAGTCTCTTGCATTAACTCCTGTTTATTAAGACTTTGTTTGCTTAAATTGCAAACTTATTGTTTGTGACAATTGCTGCGAAGTATTATTTAATTTGTATCAAACCATTTTATAACAATATATGTGTCATAGACAATGTCAGCTATATTATTGCTTCATGTCATAAAACAATGAATATTAGTGATATTGCAAGTTCTATTTTAACACCTTTTAATGGCGTCTTTCGGACGCTATAAATTTCTCGTTTTTTTCAGGGTATTGAATGTATTCACAACAAGTCTTTGATGTCATATGACGACGTTAAAACTTGGAATAACAACAACAACAACAACAACAACAACAACAACAACAACAACAACAACAACAACAACAACAACAACAACAACAACAACAACAACAACAACAACAACAACAACAACAACAACAACAACAACAACAACAACAACAACAACAACAACAACAACAACAACAACAACAACAACAACAACAACAACAACAGCAGCAGCAGCAGCAGCAGCAGCAGCAGCAGCAGCAGCAGCAGCAGCAGCAGCAGCAGCAGCAGCAGCAGCAGCAGCAGCAGCAGCAACAAAGTGATTGGGTTTTAGACAAAATGGTGGCGTTAATGGTAAGAGCAGTATAAAAGGTTTACCTATCAACGTTAACGGTCTTTCATGCCATAAAATGTCGTTAAGCTGTTTGGAATCCATCCAATCTTGGGATAGACTCTTCCACTGCCGTTCTTGAGTGGTGCCAGTCCGAAGCCTGAATTAAGGAGGGCTACGTTAGTCCTAATCTAATCCACCGCAAGGTGTCGTTAAAACTGTATTGTATTGTATTTAAACATTTACAAAGCGCCTCTATTAGGGTGAACCGTTCAGAGGCGCATCATTAACTATCATCAGCGCTAGGTGGTTTTAGACACCTTTAAAACGATTTCATTTTTGCTATATATAATTTATTTGCGTTCAGATTCGGTACAATAGTCTATACAGTACGGATTTGCGATCGACGTCAACGGCATTTTATGCCATAAAAGTCTCATTTAGCTCGTTATGTTGTTTGGAATCTATCCAATCGTTGGATAGACTCATCCACTGCCGTATTTGAGTGGTGCCAGTCCGAAGCCTGAATTAAGGAGGGCTACGCTAATCGTCAATTTGCGCCGTGTATTGCAGGCTGTCTGTTCTGTTAGTAGTTAAGATTTATCGCATAACATGTACATGTACAGCGCAGTGCGTTTGCAGGCGCTTAATTAAAGAATAAATATTATTATTATTATTATTATTATTATTATTATTATTTACCAACCGCGAGATGTCGTTAATACTTTATATTAACTAATCAACTTTTGGCGGTTTTAGAAACCTTTAAAACGGTTTTCTCCTTTGCTATATATGTTTAATTTGCGTTCATAGTTAGTACATTCAACAGAAAACTGACTGTCATTTGATGTAATAACGTACTGTTAAACTGTTGGAATGAATTAATCGTTGGATAGACTCCACTGCCTTATATTCCTGGTGGTGCCAGTCCGAATCCAGGCTAATAGAGGAGGGCGACGCTAATCATCTTTGTTACGACAGCATCTTGAAACAAGATATAAACCTACAGAAATCGTAAGATCCTTAGACTTTGACATAATTTTGACTTAGACGTAGATTTGACGGAGACTTTGACATAGATTTGACTTAAGACTTGACATAGATTTGACAAACGTAGGTAGATTTGACGGAGACTTTGACAGATTTGACTTACACTTTGACATAGCGTTGACTTAGACGTAGATCTGACCGAGACTTTGACATAGATTTGACTTAGACTTCACTTGAAGCGACCATCAATTGATGCTCTATGCATTATAACAGCATAGCAGTCAATAGATATGATTAGATTAGATTAGATTAGGTGTGTGTGTGTGTGTGTGTGTGTGCGTGCGTGTGTGTTTGTCTCAGTCTTGTGTTAAGAAGACCAATATCACTAAACTCAAAAATCGAGTCAAAACCTTTTACTGGTCCAGTAAACTTCATTGCTAAATACTTCCTCAGTATCTACATCTACAAGTATAATACTTTAATGACTGCAATGAAGACCGTTTTCGATCGTGTCACATACCACACACTGCGCACAACTACAGCAGGATATTGCACTCAAAAAAGATTGCAACAATGATATATAACAAGTCAACAACTTTCAGAGAATCACGATAATCAGAAGTTAAACAAGTTAGAGTATTGAAAAGCTGACAAATATTAAGTTTTTCAATTGAGCTAAAAACGGTTTGATTGTAAAGTTATTGGTTCAAAAACACGAAAATGTGTTGATTACCGATAAAAATGATCCAACGTTGCTGAATGTAAGGACAACAATACACATTTACCATGATTCGAAGGTTAATCTATTAATTATTCAGCAAAAATTATCCAACATTGCCGGAATTGTAGGCAACCAATATACGATGAAGCACACCAGTTACATGGCTAACATGTGAAAGTTATGTGAATATAACCGTCTTCTCATGTAAACAAAAGAATCATCTACATAACAATAGCCTTAGACTCATGATTCTCAGTCTATTTAGTACATTCACAAAAGAGACATACTGCCGGCGCCATCTCGTGAACAACAACACAAAATAACATAGTAAATATTTTCTTTACAGAACATTCGCCAAACTTGGAAGCAATAGTTTGTAAGTACTAACCTTTGTAACGTATCTTATAATTATTTACTACCATGCATTTATTAAGTACCACCATCTAATGACTGCAGTTGTGACGGAAGGACTTGCTTAAGGTCCCCTACACAATGTCATCTCAGAGGGAGAGTTGAACCCATATTCTCCGTGTTACAAGGTCCGCGCTCTAACCAATTTGCTACCATGTCCCACACAGAGAAGGGACATTGTGGCTGGAGATAAGATAACACAGAAGAGGGTAATCGGCGCGCCCCAGGAAATGAACCCATACATTGAGAACAATGGTATTTCTGAGTCACAAGTCTCTCACATGTGAAGACCAGTGTACAAAAGCCTCACACACTGCCAACGGTATTGACCAGTAACGTTTTTGCAGACTTGAATAAAATACTTTCGATTATAAAAGCAATATCAGAGTAGACAAAAAAACAATTTAAAACAAATAAAAAGATTAAGATTTTCTGTGGTACGTTGCAAACCAATCACTCGATCAACACCTGACAAACATAAGTAAAGTAAGGTAGGGGAAGGTAAGGGAAGGTAAAGTAAGGTAAGGGGAGGTAAGGTAAGGGAAGGTAAAGTAAAGTAAGGTAAGGGAAGGTAAAGTAAGGTAAGGAAAGGTAAGGTAAAGTAAGGTAAGGGAAGGTAAAGTAAGGTAAGGGAAGGTAAGGTAAGGTAAGGGAAGGTAAGGGAAGGTAAAGTAAAGTAAGGTAAGGGAAGGTAAAGTAAGGTAAGGGAAGGTAAGGTAAAGTAAGGTAAGGGAAGGTAAGGTAAAGTAAGGTAAGGTAAAGTAAGGTAAGGTAAAGTAAGGTAAGGTAAGGTAAAGTAAGGTAAGGTAAGGGAAGGTAAGGTAAAGTAAGGTAAGGTAAAGTAAGGTAAGGGAAGGTAAAGTGAGGTAAGTTAGGTAAAGGAAGGTAAGGTAAAGTAAGGTAAGGGAATGTAAGGGAAGATAAAGTAAGGTAAGGGAAGGTAAGGTAAGGCAAGGTACAGTAACAGAAAGGTAAGGTAAAGTAAAGTAAGGTAAGGGAAGGTAAGCCTGCATGTTTAATTAAGCATCGTTGTTCTAGTGTTGTTTTAGCAAAGCAACACTCTGGCAACAAGACAACCTGGTCTTCCAGATTACACAACTCAAGAACCAATTGTCACACCCAGATTCAGACTCTGTCGCAGATCTAGAGCACGATCACTCGAAACTACATCAGTGGAAACCTCACAGAAATCATCACACCCAAGCGACAAGAAAAACGTCCGTCATAAAATACAACGGTGACCAAAAAGTGAATAAAAACAAAATATAATTGAATGCCTGTAACGCTGAAATTCAATAGTTTCTCAGATATTTACACATCGCGAACATTGGAAGCTTCGATTGCAAGAAATCGTTCAGAGAAAGCTAGAAACATTTCTGTTTTCATTTAGTCTAGATGATGAATCAACAAGATTTGAAACAATACTGAATTCTTAGCACCAATTACCTATACAGCAAATGAAACTACAATTACAGATTTGTACACGAGAATATTATCGCGCTGCTTCAACCTCCCCGAATGATTTCTCTTCTAATGTCCTCACATTCAAACCATCAGTAGCAAACTTCACCCTCATTGCAGCCCTTTTCACCCTCACTGCTAATTTCTTCACTCCGTTGCTACCATTTTTATCCCCACTGCTACCTTTTCATCACAACTGCTACCCATTTCACACAATTGCTACCCCTTTTGCCCACTGCTACCATTTTAACTCCATTGCTACCCGTTTCACCCTTGTTGCTAACTATAATATTTACCCAGTCCAAAACTATATCTCGTAAGCAATGGCTTATCTACAGTCTCACATGCTTAGACCTGCTCAACTATACATATTTTTCAGATGCCCAGGAAACAAAAAATATGTAGGCTTAAAAGCTGGCTTCAAGCCTAGTCACCGCCAAACTCCCTGTTCTCTAGAATCCGATTCCCTCCCATATCACGAAACACTACAAAGTACTGGCAAAACCGCTGCTTAACATGGTCAAATTTCTCCTGCACACGCGAAAGCCTTCTCAGATTTCTGCAAATTACAATCAAAATGACCCAAGATTACAAAATACATAATGTACAAAAGTACACGGCCGTGTATCACGACACGGAAAGAACAAACATCACAACAACACAAATGACTGTTTAGCTTCCATATATAAACGAAAGATACAAAAGGATAACATAAGGTTACCAAGGTGAGGTAAGGTACATTAGGTAACCAAGCATCTATGCCCTAGAAAGAAACTCTGAGAAAAGTGGTCATGGGATTCAGAAATCTTTCGGGTTAAGCACACACGACAGTAGGAAATGGGATCAACCAAGCAGCCAGCTTAATGGAAGTTCTGTGTTCCAAGGTAAGAGGAAACCCCGCAAAGTCACGTGAGACTGCAACAAAGGCCAAGAACACATAACATCTGAGGGCACAATGAAATGAACGAGAAAAACACATGCTACTAGGCTGGACATCAAAACAAAACATAGCACGTTGCAGCAAAATACAATGTATCATAACATAACACAAATTACGTTACAGAATAGCATTGCAGCGTAAATACAAGCTTGTTACAGTCTAGCAAGAAGCTGCAGACCAGTAATAATGTAACTGACGATAGTATTAACACAGAGTATATATACTTCAATTACTTATTCTTAAAAAGCATTTTTAAAATGTAATGAAAAAAAACAGGAAAGTAGGATTTCTTCTGAAAAATGTAAGAACAAACAAAACTGTCAATCTTCTTAAAACAGTTTTGGAAATAACGCCTCAACAATGTCAGGAATCTGAGCGCAAATGATTGGTCAATCAGCTACACCCAGTCAGGGAAATGGCCACAAACAGTGACAATGATAATATTAAATCCACTAATCCAATGCCAAGTGAGAGTAGATAAAAACATAGAAGTAGGTCAAAAACAAATCCAAAATGGATGAACAAATTTCCATACACGTTCAAAGTGAAATCGCACTTCACGAGTTTCCACGTTCCACGAAGGTTGGAAATAAAACTGCAAAACAGCCAGAACTGAAACTTCAAAGTGAAAACTCAAGATCTATGTAAACAGGTTCAACAGACCTTTGGAACCACACCTGGATTTTGGCCCCTCATTAACTACTGACAAATCCTGACAAAATTTAGAACTTCATGATTTGAAATTCGACACTCGACTTCCATGATTAGCATTTTAAAGTAAGTTTCCTAAGGGCGTGCTATGGTCTACTGGCATGCTGACAGGTCAAAGCTCAGGGGTTCAAATTCCCACAAGGGCAGAAATTTGTTTCGATATTTCTGCTTCATCTGCGACCCTACCCAACTCAGCTACGTTGAGTATGCTGGCCGCAAACTCTCGGTGGGAAGATCAGATGAGGGGAGAGGACTGGTCACCCACCCTCATATGCCAAGGCTAAGTAAATGAAGTCGCTAATACTTCATCCACATGGCTGCCTCTCAGCTTAAGGGACTGTTCTTGTTCTTCTGGACTCAGATAAAAAAATTTCAAACCTCCAAAGAACGGAGATCTGTGTTACAACTGTCAGCAAAAAACGTGTCAAGGCTGTACACGATAAATAGAGGTGCAGTTTCAGAACCTTGTTTTCACGAAAGATAAGAAGATGCTAAATACAATAGAAAAAATTTGATAACTCGCTCTTAAGTACAAAACTGTTCATCTCGTTTTCGTTTGCCACGAAAATTAACAAAACGACTGCGAGGCAAGTAGCGACTTAACCCTTCTTGCAAGCGTTCTGGTTGGGTTGGTCCAATCTTGAAGGTTGTCGTCAATGAATTTCAGAACCGGTTGACAGGTCAACCCTCCACGCCAACTTTATCTTGGCTCAGTACGGTGCAAAACGCTGGTAAGCACCTCGGTAAAGTGCAGTCTACAACAAAGTACCACAGGACTTACTTAGTACTCCTATTAAATAGAAATGTTATGTAATGTAATGAACACTGAATCTCAGAAGTAAAGTAAGAAAGCAATCTAACCTAATCTAATAACTTCTGTAGTGGTGTCATTACAGCACATAAGGCATTAAAACATAACTTCCTAACAAACAATATATATATATTGAAATATATTTCATATATACAATCTATATATATATATATAATATATACACATACGTTTATGTATATAAATACATAATATATATAAATATATGTAATATATATTATACATTATTATATATTATAATAAAATTATAATACATAATAAAACATTTCTAATACATATATATATAATATATATATTTAAACATAATACATAATATATTTTTACAATATAAAAGCCATTTGGCAAGTGATTATCACTGTCATCATCTTCTGAAGGGATGTATGAATGAATCTACAGGTAAGATAATTTAATATTCCACATTTGAAGACTTTAAAAGATACATTATATAACGGGTACAAATGTATGTAGTAAATATAATCCAGATACCCCGTAGCCAGTGATTGGTCCAATTGTGTGTCCCAGATAAGGGTCTGTGATGTCACGTCCGTAGCTGGTGGCGACTAAAGTCCCACTGTAACAAAAAATAAACACAGAATGTTTCTATTTAAACTAAGATCAGTTCCTTACACACCTCTTTTAAGTCTGTTCCACCACCTATAAATCAAGAAGCGCAGTCTCTCAGAGCTGTAATATGCCAAACTAATTTCTGTCGACGTCAACAGCCTTTGTTGCTATACGATGTCGTCAAACCTGGATCCATCCATCAACCTTAAAAAACTCCACCACTGCAAGTCTGTGTCTTCATACCAGTCCCAAGCCTGGATAAAGGAGGAGGGCAACACTAATGATCTTTGTTATCACACCAGTGTTGTTAAACTGGAACTACTGCCAGTGTTTTAGTTGTGGGGGGGGTTCAACCCCCTAGTTCTCTTTCTAACCCCCTCAGCTAAGTAACTGAAAATATGTTGGGGGGTTACTTTACTACAAAAAAACTTGTGTTTGGTCTATGTGATTATGTGTTTTGGTAATCTGCAAATTTTTGACCCCCCAGTTGTTTTTGGACAACTAAAACACTGACTACTACTACTACTACTTAACCACCTGTGGTAGTGCCAGTCCCAAGCCTGGAGAAAGGAGGAGGGCGACGCTAATCAATCTTTGTTACGACACAGTGTCGTTAAACAGCAACTAAACAATCATCTCAATCTTACTGCCATGTGAACTGTGAGAACTGTTGAAAAACTTTTCTACAGACGTCAACAGCCTTTGTTGCCATAAGACGTCGTCAAACTGTTGGATCCGATCATCCTCTACCTCCATAACTTTGCCATTGCCATTTGCTGGTGGTACTAGTCCTAAGCCTAAATAAAAGAGGAGGGAATGCTAATCATCGTGGTTATGACACAGCACTGTGAAGCAGAAATTACTACTACTACTGTCAGGTAGCCGTACTTCCAAACTGGTGTTGTCTAAACGTACCAGCACATGCATCAGAAAAATACACTCCCTAGTAGCATGTTGTAATATAATATATCATAATGTACCAAAATTTAAATAGATCTTTTTTATATCAACACACATAGATCTGGATCTGAAGACAGAGTTTTAACCCTTTAATGACGACAGGGATTAGTTTTCCATGTATTTTAGTGCACGCTTGTCATTAACGTGTTAGTATGCCAGCACTCAGAACATTTAACACTTTAAAGATGAGCTGCATTGGTTTCCCAGTCGCTGTTAAGTGAGTGCACTGTCGTTATTAGTGTTAAAAGCACCGTTTTTGCCGGTTTTGGCAGTGATGCGGGTCGAGAGCGCCGCTGATTTGAGAGGCACTATATAAATGTTCAATTACAATTTTAAAAAAATGTTCAATTACAAGAGACATGGCTAGCTGACAGAAACTGTGAAAAGATTTGTCTTTTCATAAGCTGAAAATGTTTCATGAGCTACATCTGGCTGTAGAGTTTACATTCCGAAGGGAAGACTGTTGCATTAAAGGAGTTCAGGTCCTTTACCAACCATCACATCAATATAAAAACTGTAATTGCACATTTATATAGCACCACTTAAAGAGACTCATCAGAGGCGCCCCCAAACTAACACCATGAAACCACAATTGAACAGAATAGTCTTCAATTGCAGAAAAGAGGTGAAGACAGGCTGAGGAGTTGGTGTCGCAGGTTGTTAGGCCACTCATTCCAGAAGAATGGGCCGACCACAGCAAAGCTGGAACATGGAAGTTCGGGCCGGTAAAACAACCAAGTCGCCTTACGTGGTAGAGCGGAAAAATACTATGGAAAGCTAATCAACAGGTGACTTACCTTGGTGCAGGTTGTCCGACTGTAGGTAGCGCGTACCTGGTGGCTGCCATGGCTGCAGCCGTAGCGTAACCAGTAGCAAACTGCTAAAAAATTACCACACTTGTACGGCTAGATTACTGTAAGCTTTTATAATGATTCTCCACTAAGATATTTTAATTAAAAAAATTATTTCCATGCTAGAACTTAATTTCTCCATTAAAATATTAAACTATTTGTTGGCAGTTATTTTCTAAACATATTTATCTTGTCCAAAGCAGATGAAAAGTTTGTCTACATAGCACGTTTTCTTAAGGTTATACAGATATCTGCTCATGACTTGAAGTTCAGTATAACTGTGGACATCACGATACAAAACATATTGTGACAAAATTCCTCTCAATATCACAGTCTTAATGTTTTTAATGCGATTACATTTACTGCCATGGAGCACACTGCTGGTCATACAATCCCAATGCAACTGCTGTTGCCACTGGACCTGCACCTAACACAACATATCACTAGTCCATACTTAAGCATGTATGCATCCATGTAAGCATCTCAACATCTATATAGAGTGGCAACTTCAAAGAACTTCTTGAAAGCACTCCAGCCCATGTTTGCCAAGTCGATCCACACTTGAGGGGTTCTTAATTCACGAGTGCGAAAAATGTAACAGCCTACGTATAAACATTACTCCTGTCATTAATATTAAATTTACCACCAATTGGGAACTTCCATCTCCTAGCCAACTCAGCTACAACAGGTACACTGACCGCAAATGTCAGAGGTGAGAGCAAAGGGAGAGGCTCGTCGTCCACTCTCGCATGTCAAGGCAAGGAAAATGAAGCCACCAACACTTCATACTCATGGCCACCTCTTTGAGACAGCTCAAACAACTGTTCTTATTCTTATTCTTCCTCGCCTACTCTACTGGAGCTTAAGGTCTGATCTTCAAAATATTAACCTAAACATAGTTTGGTTTTGGTGTGCCATCGGTTGATGCCTTGTGCATTAGACACCGGCGCAATAGAAGTTACTAATTACAATTACACGCCATAAAACAACCATACATATCTCCGCACAATGAAAGTTACTAATTACAACTACTAACCGGATATCGATCGGCATATGCAGCAGCAAGAAATGGATCTTGATAGACAGCACTATGGCAAAACAAACAAAAAACAGCTCTATTAAGATCCCATCTTGTTTTATTCTGTACCCATATCTGTATCTGACTTTCCTCTTCAGTAAGTCTTCCACTGCAACATACGTAATTGGAAATGTAACTTAAAACTTCTATGGTGCTTGAGTCAGTGAGTATGTCAATAAGTAATTAGCCCTTGTTTGCACCTGAGAAATGTACATACATTTTCAACTTTGTAGAAACCTTGAGCAAGGTCCTTCGCTCACAATTGCTCAGCACCGTCGACTGATGCTCGGTCATTAGAGGTGGTCAATAGATAATAAAAATAATAATATAATAATAATAATAAATTCCAGCACACAAGCTTCGGACAAGATGGTGGACTTACGTGGCGTATGGTAAACCGGTGACAGTGGCAAGAGGACTGGCGTGCCGAAGGGCGGCGGCTGTCGTCAGGTAGGAGGCGTGTATCCGACCCCCTCGGGTGGCGATCGGAATGGCGCCACCGCCAAGCTGAGCGAGTGAAATTGCAGGCGTTGCCATCATCATCATTTTGAGAGCAGCTTCCGGATCTAAAAAAACCATTACTTCAACGTTAAATGAAAAGCTACAACATCTGCATAGCACAACTTCTGGAGAAAGAATTTTAGTAACATGCAGTCTTTGTAAGGTAAGGTAAGTGGTATGGTACCAAATGTAAGGTGAGGTAAGATAAGTAATATGATACCAAATGTAAGGTGAGGTAAGATAAGAGGTATGATACTATACGTAAGGAAAGGTAAGATAAGAGGTAAGATAAGTGGTATGATACCAAATGTAATGTAAGGTAATATAAGAGGTAAGATTAGTGGCATGGTACCACATGTAAGAAAGGTAAGACAAAAGGTAAGGTAAGTGGTATGATACCAAATGTAATGTAAGGTAATATAAGAGGTAAGACAAGTGGCATGGTATCAAATGTAAGGAAAGGTAAGATAAGAGGCAAGATAAGTGATATGATACCAAAAGTAAGTTAAGTGGCATGAAACCAACTCTAAGGTATGGTTAGAGGTAAGATACCAAATGTAAGGTAAAGTGATGTCATCGGTCATTTAACGAAAACCTCAACACTGGAAATACTGGGCTATCTGGGCCAACTCAGCCTACTACCCTTTGGAATTAGTACTATACATGTATAGGTGTGTTTGTAGTTGGGGTTCTGCTTCAGCCCCTATAACCTTCCAAACTTTTAGGACATGCTTCTGGGGAGGAGCTTTCACAGAGCCTTCCAGAAACGTGGTTTTATAGCCGGGTACTTTAACCATTTATATCGGTACAAAAAGATTTCAAACTGTGATGCCCACCACTTAAAGATCCTTCAAACCTATATGGACATGCTTCTTCTGAGGAGTCTCTACAGAGGTTTGCAACAGCAGCATTTTACTTTTATATCGGTAAAAAAGGTTTGAAACAGGGATGCTTACCGCTTGCCGCTATTACGGGAACCATTTTCTTTGTCATGACTCTGGCAGTTGCGTTGTTTATCTGAAATGAGTTTTATACTCAGCATACAGCCAAACATAAAAATATAATAACCACATTCAACCTTTAGGTTGGCCAGATGTCTTCCCCAAATCCAGTGCCTTGTAGAATTTTTATATCCAGAATACGTTACAAAGAACGTAATCTCTCAAGTGTTTGGCTTCCGATTACAAATACAAAATTAATTAAAAGTGAGAAATCGTGTGCAGAATTTTCGGAAAAAGTAAATACAATAGAAAATAATATAAAAATTAATTAAAAATTACCTTGCAAATTATAAATAGAAAATGTTGCAAAATAAATACAAGTCACCACCGCAACAAATCATCGTCGTCATTATCGTAACTACTGTCATCATCATTACCACTGCTGTTGCAATCACTTTATCATCACCATCATCATCATCATCATCATCATCATCCTATAAATCATGCTGACATAACTACAATCATGGCAAAGCACTTCTTTACCTGCGTCAAAACAGAGAGTGCTACAAAACTCACATCCAGCTTCTCATCGCATTCTCCTCCACCTCGTCAAGATTGAAACTCATCCTGATGGAGGTTTTTAAAACATTCTAAAAGCTTTTTTATTCTGCTGTGGTTATCATTGACACAAACCACGAGTCTAAAGAAATGCCTGCTTTCACCTGTCTCAAATTTTGAAAAAAAATTACATAATCCAAAGTCAATAACATCAAGTCACTGCGACTCTATTTGGCGCCCAAGTGCAGGAATATGTTACAGTATTGTTACTGTAATATTATTGTTGTATAATGTAGGAATGTTGTTGTTGTTTCTAATTAAGATTTTATTTTGTCAGCAAATTATGTATTTTAGAGATCATTGTTTATAGAAGACTCCTAGATTGAGTTTCTGATTTAGCCACATCCTATTTTTTTAACATTTATATATACAGAATAGTTCTTAATTTATCAAGTCTACTGCTGTTATAGCAATTACTGCTTGCTATCATGCCGCTAATGTCGTTCACAGTTTGAGGAAAGTGTCTTTCAATCAACAGAAAACAAGAAATATTTGGTTTGATGAAGAGCTCCTTAATCTTCATCATCATCATCAATCTAAGCCCTAAGAAGCAGCCATGGGTATGAGATTTTCACGACTTAATTTTCTTAGCCTCAGCATACAAGGGCAAGTGGCAAAGGGACGTGAGATATATCCTTTGGTCAACAAGTATTTTCCAAACAAACTGGGAAATTCTACGGTAATTCCTAAACAGCTGGGAAGTGCAAATCCTCTAAGGCCTTACGGCCTCTCCATTGAAAAGGGAAATATTGGTCTGTTTCAGTTGACTTTAACTGATTAACTTAATTAAACCCATTTACTTATCATAAAATCATAAACACTAACTCGTGAACATTTTCAGTTCAGGCTTAGGAGCTGAACTCCAGCTCAATGGGCCAATTCATATGCAAAACGGGTCTGCTCTAGCGCAAGTCATTGCGTTCATTTTACGGCTGTCTAATTAATTAATTAGTTCCTCTTTTAAAAACACATGTTCGTTAGAGGCGAGTGCTGAACAGGATCGAACAAGGCACTGGTAACATTGCGACTCTGAAAACAACTCTAGAACTCTGGAGTTGTACCATGTCGGGCGTCGAACTTCTGACGGTTTCTTCCAATCAAGACACAACCAACACACTACTGCATTCTACTTACAATCAATGCATGCATAATTGTAAGTAAATGCAAGATTGTAAGTGAAAAGAAACTGCACAGAAGTTGAGAATTTTGTTACGGTTGAATTTGTTAGGCAACTATATGCTCGACATTTTATTAGTTCCCATCCAGGTCGGCATGCTGAGCACGTAATCGTAACCTAAAATACTTATAAAGCACAACTTAAAATCTATGTGCAGGCACCAGCTTAATTCACGGGCACTGCGTCAAGTTAGGATACCAAGTAAAGAACACAATCTGGTTTCCAGAAGACCAAAGTTAGATCGACACAGAAGAGAGCTGGTATGATGGGTCATTTAGGTTGAGACAAATTAGAAAATGGCATAGTGGATGCATCACTGCAAGATTTCTTTAAAGGGTGGGACTTTAGCCTCGTATGGAAAGCCTGACAAGTTATAGAGGTGCTTGACAGTTATAGGTTAGGTCGAATTTGTGGAATCGCAATCACTCCCCCTCGTACCGATGACAGTGAAGACATAGCTCTCTAAGATAGGACAGAATAGCCATGTTGTTTCGCATCAGCAAAAGGATCTTGAAAAAACCCAGCGCGCCTTTGCATGAAATGAGGGTTTTCATGAATTATTTACTGTTACGTGTATATCCTAGTGCAACATTTGTTGGAATTCATGAAAACTGGACTGCTATAGCAAAAACCACTTACGAAATGTATTAATCGCCCACACTTTAACGATTACTTTCATAGGGGCCTACCACTTAAGTTCAGAGGTTCACCAAGTTTTTTGTTTGGGGGAATCTTTGGGTTATCGACTAACCGCGTCTCAGATTCGCATTTCTGTGACTTTGCGCGCATTAACATTTTCGTAATAATCACTGGCGTAAACTTGTCAAAAATATGGGGGCGGGTATGGGTCAGTTTTAAACCAGTGGGTAAAAACGATACCAAACATCAAAATGTTAATACCTTAGACCATAACAATCAATACGCACCTATTCCCAACTCCCAATTCCCAAAATCGCCGGATCGTGAGCGCGAGTTGGGAATAGGTGCGTTTTGATTGTTATGGTCTAAGGTATTATCATTTTGATGTTTGGTATCGTTTTTACCCACTGGTTTAAAAACGACCCATAGCGGGGCAGGGGCATTTGGCTATTCATTCTACACCTGTTGAATTGGATGTACAGTCCATCTCAATAATTGGGGAGGGGGCACGTGCCCCGGCTACCCCCCCCCCTAGAGTAATAATACTAATAATTCTCGGAGGATCAAGATCGCCTCAAAAGCCACGAAAAATTCACCACTCGTTTGGCTTATTACTCGCAGGCACGCAATCATTTCCCAACCCAGGCCATCGGAATAATTTATTAGTAAACACTTTTCACCTAAGAATAGCTTTTCACCGCCCGCAGACGTTCTGTGCCCAATTAGAATATCAGGTCGGGTCAAGAATACGTCATGACGGCGATTTGTCGCGCCATTTTAGAATATTAGGTCATTGTTATTATGTTAGGTCAGCCTACGGGTCATGAATTTGGTGTGGAAAGCGCTTTACAGTTGTTGCAGGAATACGTACAATTTCAGGTCAAGCCATGACTTCGTACAAAATGGCGGTATACCCACCAAATTAGATTAGGGCGATGCAATTAGATCGGGTCATGCATGCAGCATTAATGACGCTGTAGCCGTCTGATTAGAATATTAGGTCAGTACAATTAGGTCGCGTCGTGAATATGTACGTCCTTTATCCGCAAGTAGAATGGTTTTAACCGAATAGGGAGGCCTATTACTGCAGTAAAATGAACACATAAAAATAAATGAAATTAATGAATAAATAAATAATAATAATAATTAGATGACTATGGATGAGAAATGGAACCTAGCAATCACTATTTGACAACTTTTTTGTTTGATGTAGTTGGTTCAGTATAAGCGAAAGCAGCATATATGGAAAGCATTCAAACAACTGCAAGACACAACAACTATACTAGGACAACGGATTTGCCAAGGCCAAGAAAATGAAGTCGACAGAATCTACTCACAGCCAAGCCTCAGTTGATAGAAGGAACTCCTGCTATCTATCACATCTGCAGAGTAAACAGCCAGCGATTTTTATTTCAATTCTTTGGGAGTAGAGTTAAGATTTCCCATCCTTGCTACTCAAGCTTACTTTATAAGTAAACTAATTGGATAGCTTCGCCCCTGTTCGTACTCTGGTAGGCCCTGGTGCCAGTTCCAAGCCTGGCCAAAGGAGAGCGATGCTAATCATCTTTGCCAAGACAGAGAAACTGCCTACCTATCCAAGCAGATTATTTATACCATACAATAAACGAAGATGTCTTTGCGAAGTATAAAATCTTTGGCCTTTCTTTCAGATTTAACTCATAAAAGTTGGTAAATGTGGGAGTAATATTTATCCAAGCAGGGCCCTACCAGTGCGTTTTAAAGCACTTGTTCCAAATTCTCAAGAGCAGATCACGGTCGGAGAATTAAAATTTGGAAGTACAAAGATAAATGGTAAACTAGGTCACTCAATCAGACCAAGTCAGTTCCTCTATAAGTAAAACTATCAAAGCACGTAAAATTATGTCATGTAGAAGGTAGAAGCACATCCAACAAGGTTGAGGGTTGAGGTCGGAGAATTAGGCAAGTTCATGTACAAGTAAAAATACCAAAGCATGAGGTCAAGGTCGTATTAAAGCAAGACAGGCCCAACCTAACCGAGCAAAGCCTGATCAATGCTACGCTCAAACGTACAAGTCTGTAGGACGCCTGAAAGGTTCCTAAGAGGTGCCCCATCACATCTTCACGTACACAAGAATCACCTAGGTGAATGTGAATTCCACAACAGTCAGTGGTTTTACCATACCAATAATCTGGCAGTGCCATCCATCACTAGCAAAACACTACGCACAGTAATAACAAATGGGGTCTCTGTGATCAGAACAGAAAACATTCAGTGAATTAAAAAAAAAATCCGGCAAAGCAGGCATTTCCTTCGACATCGCAATTACTATACGCACACAGTCAATTAATTACACAACTTAGCTAATTAATAATTAACAAACAGGTAGAGACAAACATGCACCTCTATCTTGCGTCCCTCAACCACAGCTCCGTTCATTTTCTCCCGAGCTCTTTCAGCGTCCGTGCTATTTGCGAAAGTTACAAACCCGAAACCCTGCATGCCATGAGAAAGAAAACAAAAGAGCATGCGTTTAATAATCATCGATTCGGTGTAAATCAACGTACATCACCATAGCAACAGCGGCAAATCTCTCCATCCGCAACATATTACGGTAACAGCAAAATTACGCTCATCATGCATTTACAGATTATGAATACGTTACACATGACTTGTACATGTAGCACGAGCAGAGCGTGACAGTGAGTTCAGGCGCACGTCACAGATGCTCAAACGTAAGAGACACGGTTACGTAATTACGAAGAAAATCAGTTTAATTTCTGTTGTCTCAACAAATACAAAGATCCCATTCAAAGCACAAAAGGTACAAAAAATATCGTTCGGCAATACAAGCATTCCCATTCGATCTGTATATATGTTCTTATCCGGTCAAACATGCAGTGGACAGGATCGAGTTTAGCATTTCAACCGCATTCAGTGATCCTCGTTCGATCTACTACCAAGTACGCCAAAAAACTCTGCAGTCTCTAGTACGCCGCGAACATGCTGCATGACAGACAACTGTGTGCAAACCGAGGGACACGAGGAGAAGAGAAACTTATTCACCTGTCTGATCTCAGCGTTGTCACGAACCCGTTTGGCTGAGTGGTTGTAAAGAGAAAAGGACAAGTCAACGGTGAAAGAAATCTTGCAGAATATTATCAATTAGCACCAATGTTCTACCTACTCATGAAAGTTTATCATTAACAGCCACCTTTGCCAGAAATTTGGCAGAATTATTCCTAAACACATTACTTTACCTACAGATGAAATTTTAAATATAAGCACCACCTGTGGCTAAAGTTTTACAGAATTATGATTAAATACCATTAATCCATTATTTTACCTACTGATAGTTTATCGAACAGCCAGCTTTGCTGTTGTTCAGCACTAGAGAAAATTTTATTAGTGCCAAGAAACACGAAAAACTTATAGGGCAGATTGATAAAACATGCAGATTATATCCTACTTGGATAAACACCATCTCCTCACTGAGATTCATCTCCGGTACATAGTTAAGAGGCATCTATCCAACCAAGGCCAATGATACACTATCCAAGGCCAATGATACACTATCCAAGGCCAATGATACACTATCCAAGGCCAATGATACACTATCCTAGGCCAAAGATACACTATCCAAGACCACTGATACATTTCCAAGGTCAAAGCCACATTCCCTATAAGGTCAATGACATATCTGAAGATATCTTGAGCTTTAGATGCCAACTTCAGAGCAGCTAAGTGAACTGTCTCTTAGAATGTGCAAATCATGTCCCAACAGCTGAAAATTAACATAAAAGAAATACACTGCTCATTCTGATGCCAACTTTTTATACATTTCCTGCATCCAATCCAAGAAAATGCAGAAACTTCGATCAGCCATTTTGGACACGTATAGCTTATCTCTACACTAACAACAATGTTGCCATTGCATGCAAGGTTAACACTAAGGAAGTGCAAGTTGCTAACCAAGTCCTGAATATCCTTTTTCAGGCCAGTGTGCATGTGATAAGCAAGCAATAAGTCAGTACAAGACCAGAAATACAAACCTCATGGAAATACTAACCTGAACCAAAATGGTACTAACCTCGGATAGGTACTAGCCTCATAAAACTAACGTACCACAATTATCATGAACGAAGTAGGCCACAGCGCACAAAACAGGAACTACACAAGTGGATGGGTATTGACATAATTATGCAAGCAACGATCATACATAATGGGTATTCCTTTTGAATTACTGTAGCCATATGTGTGCCTCAGTCAAAGATTGCTCTAGCTCAAGACCATGCTTCCAACAAATTTCTTTAGAGGCATGTAGACTTTCCTGATAAAATATTCACGTCTACACAAAGGTGTCCAAACATATCATGCACTTTCTGTTTAACGACGCTGTGTCATAACGAAGATGATTAGCGTTGCCCTCCTTTATCCAGGCTTGGGACTGGCACCACCTGAAAATGGCAGCCGTGGAGAATGCTGAAGTCATGTGTGCACCTCAGCCAAACGACTTCCTAACTTCAAGGCCATGCATCCGATCAGCATAAACAAGCTCTTTACCTTTACCTTAATATCTTTATCTTTGAAGGTTTGTTACCTTTACCTTTATATCTTTACTTTTGAAAGTTTGTTATCTTTATATCTTAGCCTTTGAAAGTTTGTTACTTTTACATCTTTACCTTTGAAAGTTCGTTACCTTTACCTTTGAAAGTTTGTTACCTTTACTATTATATCTTTACCTTTGAAAGTTTGTTATCTTTATATCTTAGCCTTTGACAGTTTGCTACCTTTACCTTTATATCTTTAACTTTGAAAGTTTGCTACCTTTACATCTTTACCTTCGAAAATTATTTATTCCATTACAAAATGGTTAGTTCCCACTACTGCTCTAACTCTTTATAAAACTCTCCTTTTCTGACTGTAAATTATATCCCATTCACAACAACAGGATATTTTATGTTTTTATTCTTGGAAGTGGAACCGAAAACAAACAGAAACTCTTCCAGAAGAACGTACCTTTGAGCCGCGCTCATTAAATATTATTTCAACGTCGGTTACTGTTCCATACGGCTAAAAAGCAAGAAATACGAACACCATCATTACAACGAAAATGCAGCAAAGCAGTCAGCCTAAGGGGAGAAGAACAGTTTATGTGGTCTAAAAAGTCTACTAAAAACGAAGCAATATCTGTGGTTTATTTGACGTTCTTCCTGGCGCTACTGGGATTCCAGTTGCTGCTGAAAGCAAATTCCCAGTTGGATGAGCATGGATTAGGTCAACATTTTAATGAAAGGATGCTGGATGCCCTTTCCCATAACCAATGACCTCTACCATCCCCACACAGTGTTGGGGATAATATCAGATGCTCAAGGACGGCCACAGGAAGAAATGCGGAAGTACACCTGGCACACATCTTCCAACACATACATAATTAGATATATATATACATATATTAATGTACATATTGTGAATATATATACATCTGTTATATTTACATATACACGTGTTTGTGTATATATATATATATATCAAGGTACATATTGGCCTATATATTTTACATGCTTACATATACATCTGATGTGTCTGTGTGAGTGTGTGTGTTACAGCCTAGTGGTGAGTATTCTGGACTGTTAACTCGACGTCGAGGGTGCAATCCCTCCTGGGACAGAACTGCATCAACACAGCCGTTCCCTTAGCGCCCTCTAGCACAGAATGAGTATATCGACTGTACACCATCGGTGGGAAGGTCAGAAAAGGACCGACCTCTCCTTTTGGCCTTTCGTAACGCAACATAAATATGTTGACGTAACGTGAAGTACTAACCATGATTTATCCCACAACGTACTTAGCATATTATTAGTCACACAAAAGATATGACCGCATGTTAATCAGTTGCTGGTGCTATAGAAGTTAACTGATTAGATTAGAAAATGATTAGATTAGACTAATTAATAATTAATTAACCAGATCATATTCCTCCTCTGCATCTGCAGATGACTACACCCACAAACCATGCATGTACTGGCATTTATGAGCTCATTATGACCTAACAGTGACAACGAAAGACAAATTGACATAACTCGTGACTGGAGTCATGTGACACATGATTTGTGATTAAAAAAATGACGAATGCTATAAATAGCCTGCCTCGAGCAAAGTTCGTAAGTCGTTTTCCCGAAATCTAAACGGAATATTCGATATGTGAAGACGTTTTGGACCATTTTCTTCCGAATCCAACTTTGATTGCTGTAACATAAAAGTTAACGTAACATAGCAATTAAGATAACAATATATACCAATTAACACGACAATTAATATCACAACTAACAACACAATGACAATCAAAATAGCACCTAATAAAAATTTAACACAACAACTAATATATCATCTAGCATAACAATAAACATAAAAATAACAACTGACAACAATTAACAAAACAACATAACAATTAACATACCAGTTAACATAGCATTCATATAACAATTGAAAGCAAATAATATAACAGTCAACACAGCACTTAAAAGTTGACATACCAATCAATATAACAGCCTTTAACATAACAACTACCATGTGTATTCAAAGAGAATTGCAGTTCCTATAGAAAGCTACCCCAAAAGGCAGCTGCGAGCATCGTCATGGTGTTAGCGACTTCATTTTCTTAGCCTCGGCACATGCGGTAAGGGCAGGTGGTTGGTCATCTCCCTTGAGCACTGTAAGGTCACTGTAAACATTTCTTGATATATCTTCTGGCCCTGACAGTGACTAGAACTCTAACCTCTGGGTTAACAGTCCAACATTCTAACCGTTAGGCTACTAGCACCGTACACGCTGAAACTGAGCCAGTGCATACCCCATTTCATCCTACACGGACACAAACTTTTAATAACAATGACAATTATAACTGAGTATCTGTAATTAGCTGAAGCCAAGTTCCCTTAAGAGGGAAAGTAATTTATAGAGCCCTTAACACAGCAAACACATTGGTAGCTTCCGACAATATGATGTACATCGAGTGCTTTCTACCACTTCTCAAGTGGTAAATATAGTAATATTTAACCACTTGTGGTATGGCAAAACTACTGGTAGCTCCTTTCAAACATGTCTGCACATGGTATATATATATGCCGCTAGTTCTTTTACAACCACTATGGTTGTTGTGAATAGTACTGTTGTTCTTTTACAACCACTATGGTTGTTGTGAATAGTACTGTAGTTCTTTAACAACCACTGCGATTGTTGTAAATAGTACTGTAGTTCTTTTACAACCACTTATCACCATCATCATCATCATCATCATCATCATCATCATCATCATCATCATCATCATCATCATCATCATCATCATCATCATCATCATCATCATCATCATCATCATCATCATCATCATCATCATCATCATCATCATCATCATCATCATCATCATCATCATCATCATCATCATCATCATCATCATCATCATTCTAATAATCATCATCTTCATCTTCATCTTCATCATCATCTTCATCTTCATCTTCATCTTCATCTTCATCATCATCATCATCATCATCATCATCATCATCATCATCATCATCATCATCTTCATCATCATCATCATCATCATCATCATCATCATCATCATCATCATCATCATCATCATCATCATCATCATCATCATCATCATCATCATCATCATCATCATCATCATCATCATCATCATCATCATCATCATCATCATCATCACCTTGCTCATTTCCTGCTGTTATCGGTTTGCCAGCTACTGATGCAAATGAATCATTATCATCATCATCATCATATCCATTATATTCTGTCATTTGTCAAGACCCAAGAGCAACGATTTGCAGATGTTTACACAATGTCTGTGTTTACATTCTGTACAAAAGGAACAACCCTAGCTCCGTTTCAAGCGCTTATCATGGGATAAATGTAGCAGAGGAGAGAGAGATGTTCCCATGTGTAGTTCCTCAAAGTAAATGTAGTTATTATTCAACTACGGGGTAAATTAAGTTTCTCTGGGGTAAGCAAATTCTACGAGGGCCAATGTACTTGGTTCTTTTTCAACTACTTATCACAGGGTAAATTCAGTTTCTCTGCGGTAAGCATTATTCTTTAAGGGTGAGAACACTTCATTCTTTTTCAACTAGTTATCATAGGGTAAATTTCAGTTTCTTCCTAAGGCAATCACCCTGTTCTTTGTGGGTGAATGACCAGGGTAGGTGAAATTAGTTCTATTTCAATTACTCTATATAGGGCAAACTCAGTTTTTCTAGGATATTCAGCCTATTTTTTTAGAGTGAAAATAATTTCAAGCTATATTCACTGGGTATATTCTATTTTTTCCTAGGGTGTTCACACAGTTCCCTGAGGGTGAAAGTGATTTGTTTTTACTAATAATAGGGTCAGTTAAGGTTTCTGGGGTCAGTGCACTGCTCTTCTAAGGCGATTGAGTTTTCTTTCACCTACTCACCGTTTGGTCTGCAGAACTGGAGGTAGTTGCAACAGTCATAGCGTCCTTGTACTGATGCTCCGACTGAGATGTGGTAGAAGCAGTTGCCGTGGCAACCGCCAGCATCGGAGACTGGGCCATGACTGCCTGTGCCATCCGTGGGTAGGGCTCGAGGGTGCCACCACCACCAGCAGCCTGCGACATCGCCTGATATGCAGACGCATTCTGCCCAGGAACCAGATGCTGAAAAATGACCACAAAAAATGACCATTATGCAAGCATAAAATGACCAACACATATGTAGAAATAACTGCAACATGCGAGGAAAATGATCATTAGAAAATTACCTAAACCAATACAGAAAATGACTGACGCCAAAGCAGAAAATGACCACGACCCAACTAGGAAATGACCAATATCCAAGCAAAAAATGACCTAGACCGAAGCAGAACATGACCAACACCAAAGCAGAAAATGACCTACATCAAAGCAGAAAATGACCTATGCAAACGCGGAAAACGGCTGTTACCAAAACATAACTGACCTACACCAAATCAGAAAATGACCTATACCAAACTGAAAATGACCTACTCCAAAGCAGGAAATGACCATTACCATTGACGCAGAAAATGACCTATACCGAACCAGAAAAGACCTATGCCAAAGCAGAAAATGATCAAAACCCAAGCATTAAATGACCGATACCTCAGACGGAAATGACCTATAACTAAGCGGCAAATGACCAACATACACACAGAAAATGACCTGCAGTAAACGAACAGAAGCTGACCATTACTCAGGAAAATGACCACTACAAATTCAGAAAATTACCACTAAAATGCAAAAATGACAACCCCATATATGCAGAAAGTGATCACCATCACCACGAGTGTTCCCTGCAAGGCAAATCTAAACAGTGCAGTTTTCCAAACTTGCTATGGAGACAGATTTTTTTACGGGGTGTCTATCTGTTTGACAATCCCTTGTAGTGTGCAGATCCACAAAACTGGTGCAAAACTTGGCGTGGGCACAACGATCACCAAGAACTACCGGCATAATCACATTACCATAATTACCCCATCGTTATAGCAATTATCATTTGGCGGGTTCACACAGTGGGCTGATTAACAGATCACATACAAGCCAATTTTTTTATTCCAGTACCAAAATAATTTCATTTTGCTGGGCAAATGTTTTGCCATCTGGATATTTCTATCATCATATTCCTTATCAAGTCATTTTTAAAAAGACAGTTCTGTCTGTCTATTCTGTCTGTCTGTCTATTCAACTCTGTCTGTCCAGTCTGTCTGTTTGTCTTATGTGTTTTATGTCTGTCAATTCTGTCTATTCCGTCTGTATATTCTGCCTATATATTTTGTCTGTATATTTTTTCTATCCACTATGTCTGTCTATTCTGTCAGTCTATTCTGTCCATTCTGTCTGTATATTCTGACTGTCTATTCTGCCTGTATGTCTATTCTGTCTGTATATTCTGTCTGTCTATTCTGCCTGTATGTCTATTCTGTCTGTATATTCTGTCTGTCTATTCTGTCTGTATATTCTGTCTGTATATTCTGTCTGTCCATTCTGTCTGTCTGTCTGTCTGTATATTCTGTCTGTCCATTCTGTCTGTATGTCTGTCTGTATATTCTGTCTGTCTATTCTGTCTGTATATGCTGTCTGTATATTCTGTCTAGTCTGTCTGTATATTCTGTCTGTCTGTATCTGTCTGTATCTGTCTGTCTGTATCCATCTTAAAACAGTGCACACCTTAAATTACAAGGACAGCTGGCAAACCATTTTTTTAACTTCTCAGCTCAGCAATAATAATCAACTGCAATGCGTTTCAACTTCGTCTATAACTCTGAATTCCAAAGTAAACTGACAACGCCCAAGCACAAGAGATCTCCCACCCTTGATCGACCTTTCCAAAAGTTGTTTAAAACCCTCGGCCATCGCGACCTCAATATAACATCTACACCCCCTACACCTCACCCACCGAGACAGAGAGAATGCAATGCCCTCCGACGGGGGAGCCGGTTCGGGCGGTCAGGGACTCAGAGTCAGAACAGGGTACGTAATTTGATTCACAAGCCGTACAAGCCCTCTCCCCCAAACGCAGAGTTCAAAGGTCGGTTGACTCCGCAGCTTCGTGTCTGACGGGCGAGTCCATTGTCTGAACGCAGAGGGGAATGGTACAGCAGAGTGCCAAAGTAACACGTGCACTCAGAACTTCTAAAACAACCATATCTTAACGTAAACCAGATCCCCCGATCGAAAGGGACCCCGCCAAACCGAAGTAAATTTCGACAGAAACCAATTCAGATAAACACTAAACTCAGAAACGCGAAATTCGGCTCCACTTGCAGAAACATTTGGCGGAAGGAAACGTCTAGACGAGGCGGTCTTTCCAGATAAGATAGCTTATCGGGGACGCTTAAAACATGGCGGACCCTAATCAAGCCAAGCACACGCAAACTGTTGTGCAGGAAACCGGTTTGATATACACCGGAAAGTGCAGCCAAAAATAGCAAAATTAGAAAAAATGCTAAAATGACGATTACTTCCAACAAACGCAACTCAGATTAAGTAAGTAAGAGGAGTGAAGAAAAAGGCAGGATTGACGTCAGTTTGATAAGTCTCCTGGTTGGACAAAACAAGACCTGCTACTGTTCCACACAAGAAGAATTGTTTTCTGAAACTAAACACATGGTTGATAATCACACAAACCCCACTGATACCGACTACCGAGCCTCAGAGATGGGCTCTACCTACTTACAGTGGTATTTAAACTACTTTGCTAACTACTAGTCAAGGAAGTAGTTATAACTACTTTTTAACTACTTCAGTGGATAAACAGTTACAACCACTTCTTTAACTACCAGTAATATATTTGCCTACTTTTTTTAACTACCTAAACACAAATAACAATGTTAACCAAGGCAAACATATTCAACTGAGTAATTTAAATCAAATCAGTAAGTAATGCAGCCTGTAATGTACATTATTATTTTGTAGCTCAGAGTTCACATGGACTAAAACAAATAATCAGTTGTTACTGTTCAAAAGTTAGCCAAACATATTCACTATTTTTTATATAAGCTTAGATCTTTTTCTTCAACATAAAATCTATAAAAAAATGTCACAATAATATAATAATTATGGAAGTAGTTAAGAAAAGTAATTAGCTACTTTAGTCATAATTATTGCAAAAAGTAGTTTTACTACTCTGTAACTACTTATTACTAAACGTAGTTCTAACTACTTGCTAACTACTTGAACATAGTTAGTAACTACAGTAAGTAAAAGTGCCCATCACTGTCAAGCTCATAGGAGCTATGACACTCAGTTAAGCAGGCAAGGTGAAACTAGAACAGGAAAGTACCTAGTGCCCACAGTACTGTATAGCTAACAATCTCTATAAACACCTCTTTGAACATACGTTATCTTGACGACCTTAAACAACGCAAGCCTGAACAATCACGGATGATGACATCGTTGACGTATGAACCAATGCAGTGCAACCGTATGAAATCTACCAGTGACTACGAGTTGAATGAGCCCCATAATCAGCTTAAGAGATTGTTTAAGACATTTCAATTACCTCCTTAGATACTAATTCACGTACAAGGCAAAATTGATCCGAATATAAATTAATTAGCCGCTTCCTTGCAAATATCAATGACAGACATTTGCTTTTGCAGCTAGTTGAGCTGCTCGATTTTTTCTTTGTCTTTGAAAAAAAAACCGTTTCTCTTCTCTGTTTAGAAGTTCAGTAATCTTTGCACTGTCTGATATTG
>OY744607.1:5491318-5498818 GCA_963556255.1 Allolobophora icterica | reverse complement strand
TTTCTCTACTTTCCTCCTGGAACATGTGAGCTTTAGTTTTACGTAAGCACTTGAACGACAAGCTGCTCTGGTTCCCAGTCGGTTAAAGTGTTAAGGCAAGACTACCGCTAAAACCTCTGGCAGTCTCAAATCGTCGTTAAGCATTGTACGAATAAGGTTCGGGTTTATTGGACACCTTTAAAACATGTTACTCTGTTGCTATGTAGGCCCATAAATTATATAAACTCAGTGTATAACTCCACCGCTGCTCGTACGCTGGCAGTGCCAGTCCCAAGCCTGGATGAAAGAGGAGGGCTACGCTAATGTCCTTGTTATGACGCAGTGTCCTTAAACTGAATAATAATAATAATAATAATAATTATTATTATTATTATAATTATTATATTCTTTATTATTTCAAACCGACAGACGCAGTAAGATTACATTGAAACATGAAAGTACAATCAAGATCTTAATTAAACACACGGTTTGACAGCCATGCAAGGCGCCGCCCTAGAGGGGCTTACGGGAGTCGATCCGCGTACCTTATGCTCTCCTGGCCATGAGTGTTGCCACTACTCTATCCCTCAGTTTTACTGTCTGTGTATAAGTCCTCTCTTTTCAACTTTCTTTTGTTTCTAAAATATGCTCATGCGAGCCAGTTGACGACCTGGAACGCTGATACCTCTGGCGATCATAAGATGTCGCTAAAGAGATTTTACATAGCGGTCATGGTAGACACCTTTTCAACGCTTTCAAACAAGACTATATAAAACAAAACTGCGTTTCAATTAGTATTGTATTGTATTGTATTGTATCTAAACATTTATAAAGCGCCTCTCACAGTATTCGCTACTCAGAGGCGCTCCCAGTGCGAAAGACCCAGTGAATAGAAAGAGGTTTTAAGACAGCGGAACGAGGCACTTGGGCACCAGCCAATAAAGAGGCACGTGTCAATGGAGGAAGTTGATTCCATAGAGCAGGACCAATGCAAGAAAAGGCTCGAGTTTTGGCCATAGAGGTCCTGGCTCGTGGTACAAGAAGATCATGTCGATTAAGCGATCGCAATGGACGGAGGGAAGTAGCTGAAATTGGCAGACGAACAATGTCACAGAGGTACTTGGGTGCTAAGCCTGTACAGGACCGAAGGACTAAAGTGAGAACCTTCAGCTGAATCCGAGCAGTAAGGGGAAGCCAATGAAGATGATCGAACATGAAAGAGGAAATATGAGACCAGCGAGGAAGTCGGGCTATTAATCTGGCTGCAGCATTTAAAACAGTCTGGAGGGGGGAAAGACGGACTTTTGGCAGCCCAATCAAAACAGAATTACAGTAGTCAATTCTGGAGCAGATGAAGGCGTGGATGATAGTGGTAAAAACGGAGGAGGAGACAGAGCGTCGGATTGCTCTAAGCCGTCTCAAGTGAAAGTAAGAAGAACGGGTAAGATTAGCAATGTGTTCAGAAAAGGTGAGCATACTGTCAAGGACAACACCAAGGTCACGGACACTACAGAGAAAAGTGAATGACGGAAATTTCTCAGCAAGAAGTGGGAAGTCTAGTTTGAGGAGCTGCTGACGAGTACCAAACCATATAAGCTGCGTCTTTGTTGGGTTCAAAGAGAGACGATTAGAAGACAGCCAAAGGTGTAAATCACGTGAGAGAGCATCAATACGTCCAGTTAATGCAAGCTGTGCAGAGGGAGTGCCATGAACGAGCGCTTGGGCATCATCTGCATAAAGATGACCAGTTGATAAGTGCTTAGCAAATATAGCGGAAATGTCAGCCGTGTATATGAGGTAAAGGAGAGGGCCTAAGACAGAGCCCTGTGGCACCCCAAATTTAACTCTGACCCAATGGGTTCTGGAGTCTCCGCAGATAACCATTTGCGTACGATCAGCAAGGTAAGACCGGAACCAAAGAAGTGGAAGGCCATGGATGCCACATGAGGTTTCAAGTCGCTGCAATAAGATGTCGTGATCTACCATGTCAAAGGCAGCAGAGACATCAAAGAGTGCTAACAGAGAGAGTTCCGATCGATCAATAGCAGAATAAATGTCAGAAAGTATGGAGAGCAAGACCGTTTCGGTGGAATGATGAGCCCTGTAACCTGATTGACTGGGAGGAAGGAGACTCGACCGTTCAAGGTAAGGGAGAAGCTGCAAAGAAACAAGTCGTTCAAGAGTCTTAGAAAGGAAGGAGAGGTTGGAGATGGGGCGATAGTTTAGGCAGAGGTTAGGATCCAGGTTAGGTTTCTTTAGAGTGGGAAACACAATGGCACGTTTTTACGAGGGGAGAAGATACCCTTCAAGGAGAGACCTATTAAACAAATAAAGTAAAAATGGAACAATGTCGTCAATAACGTCAGTAATGATAAATGGAGGAAGAGGATCTAGTTCACATGACTTTAAGTTCGAAGAGACAAGCAGGCGGCGCAGGTCGGCTTCTAGGATTGGCTGGAATCCGTCAAACACAGAGTCAGTTGACGAAAACAGAGGCGGAGATGCATCAGCGGTAGAAGCACGAAGGCCATCGATCTTGGTAGAAATCATCGTCAGGAAGTCATTGGCAGAGAAGGTGGGGTCTTCTGGCGGTCGAGAAGAGCGTCCCATAAGACCGGAAATGGATGACCATAGTCTTTTTGGGTTTTTCTCATTTTGTAAGACCAGGTTTTCCCAATAAGCCGCCTCTTTCCGGCGGTAGAGCTGATGGAGATCACGAAGTTGTTTTATCCATGTCAACCGATCAGCATGATCCTTTGTCCGACGGTAGCGACGCTCAAAACAACGAGCGCGTCGGCGTGTTTGATTGCAGTCCTGATCGAACCAGACAGCTAGAGGTCTGCTGCGAGTCTTAATAAGTCTAGTAACTGTTAACTAACTTAACAATGTATGAACTACTAACTAACACCACGAACCCAGAAGCCTTTGAAATATGTACGCATACAAAATAATGACGACCTGGAACATTGATATCTTTGGCGGATATAAGATGTCGCTGAAGAGATATTACGTCACGATCATGATAGACACCTTTTCAACGCTTTCAACAAAAACTATATAAACTGCTTTTGATCGATAATCAAGCATGTGTTACACGAATAATTATGTTCTAACACCAGGATCCCAAACCCGGCTGTCATAGATGCCGTTAAATAAACATTGGATAGCCTTTTGCTAGTAAATCTGTCAGTGACTGTATTCTAACAGTGCCAGTCCCAGCTTGGAGAAAGGAGGAGGGCGACTCTAATCATCTTTGTTATCACAGTGTCGTTAAACAGTAACCAAAAAGATAAACAAGTTAATTTACTTGTTTATATCCATCTACAGTGAAATTATACAAACATTCTGTATTTCGACGACAACGACCTTTTTAGATGCAATAAGATCATATTAAGATGCTGGAATTAATCCCATCGTTGGATAGACTCAACCACTGCCTTTTATACTCGGGTGGTGCTAGTCCAAAGCCTGAATCAAGGAGCAAGGACAGCTAATCATCATCTACCAGCCATAAAAAGTAGTTAATACCTTATATTAACTAAACAATGCGCAACAATTTTAAACACCTTTAAAAACATTTCTCATGCTTTATATAAATAATTAATTTGCATTCAATGTATTCAACAGAACTTTTTCTTAAGAGTTAAATCGCATTCAACGGAACAAGAGGAAGAGGAAGAGGAGGAAGAAGAAGCAGGAGGAAGAAGAAGAAGCAGGAGGACGAGGACGAGAAGGAGGAGGACGAGGAGAAGGAGAAGGAGAAGGAGGAGAAGGAGGAGAAGGAGAAGGAGAAGGAGAAGAAGAGTAGGCCCTTAAGCTGGACTTAAGGTAGCCCTTGGTACTAAGTGTTAGTGACTTCATTTTCTTAGCCTCGGCATATGACTATATGAAGGCGGGTGACCAGTCCTCTCCATCATCGTGTCATCTGCCAGCCTGAAGATGTCGTTAAATATCGAAAAGTAATAGCTGAGAGGTTAAATGCAGCACCAACTAAGGCCTGTATTTATTTATATTAAATAATTTAGTTTAGGTAGACGTTATTAATGTCCTTCGTATTCGAAAGCCACATAGGCCCTTACTAACTGCAACGTTGTTCTATTACACACCTTTAAAACGGGTTCAACATTGCTATATAGCCTAGCTTTCAGTTGCGATAATTGGATAAGCAGCTTTCAAGACAGGCGTTTTAGAAGTTTGAGTTTACGAGTACAATTTAATTAATAGTTGTATGGTATTGTGGCAGCCACAAGATGTCGTTAAAGTCTGTGAATTAATTACGCGTCATGTCGATCCCCGTAGGAGTGCGGAGTAGTAGGACTACCGTGGTTAGCGTGCTGGACAGTCAACCGAGAGGCAGGGCCGCCGACAGGAATTCCGGGCCCCTAGGCAGAGCAGTCACGGGCCCCTAGGCAGAGCAGTCGCGGGGCCTTTGGCAGAACAGTCAGGGGCCCCTAGGCAGAGTAGTCACGGGCCTTAAAACTATCTTTAGGCTTTATATAAATATAATATCGTACTTAGTAAAAATACAAATTGAAATAATAAAAGTGCGTGTACGACCGCACGATATTATATTTATATATAGGCTATGTACAATGATTTTATTCAGATGCTTTAAGTTTAAACTGATTGTAGTTAGGCCTAAGCGTAAGATAATATATCTAAAAAGGCATAAATCATAAACTTTGTATATCTGATTATAATATTTTGCATAAGTTGATTGCGGGCCCGGCCCGGGCCCCTAAAAAGTCACCGGGCCCTGGGCGTTTGCCCCCCTGCCCCTCCCTCTCGGCGGGCCTGCCGAGAGGTCGGGGTCAAATCCTCGCCATGACAGAAATAGACTTCTGTTCGACCTGCGCCCCCTAACCAACTCAGCTATTACCAAGCTGCACTGTCGTTGGGAAGACGAGACGGCGAGGACATGTGCCGAGGCTAAGAAAATGAAGTCGCTAGCACTTCATACCCTTGGCTGAAGGCTCTCATGCTAAGGGACTGCTCTTCTTCTTAAGGTCTGCGTATGCGGACCGTGCTAGCCAGAGATTAAGAGTGAAATAAACCGCGATCGGTATGCGTACCGGCATCCTTACACCCAGAGGGCATGGGACATACGCTTTAACAAGTGCAGCTAACCAGGTCAGTAATGGAATGTTATTGAGGGTATGGCTTTCGTGGCGTTACATAAATTAACTTTAAGTGGTGGTGGTGGTGGTGGTGGTGGTGGTGGTGGTGTTGGTGTTGGTTGTGGTGGTGGTGGCTCATCAATTAAGTTCTCCGGTGATGGCGGTGGTGGTGGTGGTGGTGGTGGTGTTGGTGGCGACGATGATGATTTGACCATGATAATGACGACGACGACGACTACGATGATAAATGCGTAATAGTAATACGATGATGGCGATGATGGCGATGATGATGATAATGATCATGATACAATTTATTGAAATGCATCCAAAAGGTTCTTCTCTTTTGATTCTTTTTCTCCTTCCCTCGAACTCTCCGTCTTCCTATCAGGGCTTACCAGCAGCTCCAAGCCCCGTTCTGCGACCGAATCCTCGGCCGCCATGTGTGTGCGGGGGAAGGGAGGGCTGGGCCGGCGGGTGGTCGCAGAGCCAGGAACTGATGAAAACAGAACAATCGATAGCGGTCGAGGACAAAGCCAGCTGCGGAGGCTGAGCGTGCCAGCTGCAGGACCAGCAGCAGCGGAGATGCGGCGCTGGACGTAAGCCCTCATCAGCCGGGCAGTCTAATGCTGCATTCCAGTGGCGTGTCTACACGATGCGCTGTGGTGAATTGTACACAATGTGTTTCAATCGGATACTTTTCTGATACAATACAATACTCGTTTATTGGGGGTGTTCGATAGTGTAGTCTTTAACGTGCTGGACTGTCGAGCGAGAGGTCCGCGGTTCAAATCCCCGCCAGGACAGAAATTTGGTTTCAGATTTCTGCTCCACCTGCACCCCCTAGCCAACTCAGCTATAATGAGTACACTGATCGTACACTGTCGGTGGGAAGATGAGACGGCGAGGGAGAGGACTGGCCCTCAGCCCTCATATGCCGAGGCTAAGAAAATGAAGTCGCTAACACTTCATACCCATGACTGCCTCGGGGCTAGCTAAAGGGACTGCTCGTCTTCTTCTTATTGAGGAGATGACATGCCGCACTTTGGTACATTGTAAGAGAAAGAATTTGCTCTATGAGTAAGAGTTCTTATTGAGAATACGGGAGATATAGTTGTTGTTGTCATGTTTTGGTAAAATGAATTTCAGCGTTGTATTACGAAGATGGTGTTGGTTACTACGAAGAGGAGAATACTACGAAGAGGGGGAATGCCACGAAGAGGGGGAATGTTACGAAGAGGGGAATAGTAAGCAGCTACTAAGCTATACCATCGACTCTTGTTTTTAAATTTAATTGTTGAAATATAGTCGTCGTCATTATCATCATCATCGTCGTCACCACCAACGCCATCATCACAACCATTATTATCATCACCATGAGCAACAACATCATAGTCATAGTCGTTGTCGTTGTCGTCGTCGTCATCATCTTTATTATCATCAACAAATCCAACAACAACAACAACAGTTCTCGTCACTACCACAAACGACGATAATCATCACCAATAAGACGCCATTTATGCAACATTACATCTCACGAAATCACATTAAATCAATCACATTAAATTACATAATTGGTAAATTGTAACCACGTGTTTAGCAAGTTGTTTAAGAAATGATGTTGCCGCCCATGCAACATGTCCAACAATGGTGTAACAGTGATACACAAATAATGCAACAATTTGTCGTATTTACATTGCAATGGTTCCATTGAACTGACCTCTCAAATTATTGTGCGCCACAATCTATAGCGTGCGTTGTATCGTTTATGTTTTGGAAATGCGATTGTTAAATTTTCTATGTAGTCCGTTATGTAACAAAGTGGTCAGCATGGTCCGCAGCTATGGGGGACTGGGGCATAGGCCTATATCTACTAACCCTCGTAGTATGTCGCTAAGTTAGTCACACTTAGGGTGTTGGCCTGTTGGGGTCCATATGGACCCCAATGTTAAAACCAACGGATTATTGGTAGAACGTTATTTAGTAGCAATAGGAATTCGTCTTTTTGGGCTGGGAGGTACCGTACCCCCACTTTTGAACAAAGCCTGTCAATATTTTATTATTGTGCCATCCCAGAGATCGCAGTCTCCGCCTTGCTTCGTGTATGTAAGAAATTGGTAACCCCCACGTTTTAGGCCAAAGTTACGCGCCTGGGTCATATTATACTGTTTTGTTTACTAATAAAAAAAGGTTGCAGTTGCTATGACTTTATATTGTGATAAAAGGAGCTGAAAAAGGGAAAAAAAGATGGAAAAAAGAAAAAAGCAAGAAGGCAGAGAATTGACTAAAATTTCAAACTTATTGTATCTTAGTACATTTTTCTCCTGTTGTCATTGTATCTTAAGAATATTTAGAATATCTGCTGAAGGTGGCAGTCGAGTTTACTGCCTATGACCAGTCTTGCTGT
>OY744607.1:5458818-5483818 GCA_963556255.1 Allolobophora icterica | reverse complement strand
GGCACGGTGTTGAAAGTGAGTGATGAAGAAAGGGACTTGGGAGTGATTATGCACAAGAGTGCAAAACCTTCAAGGCAATGTGCTGAAGCAGCAAAAAAGGCTAATTCAACTTTAGGTATGATAAAAAGGACAATAGTCACCAGAGACAAAGATATAATAATAAGGTTGTACAAATCACTGGTTAGGCCACAGTTGGAATACTGCATCCAGGTATGGAATCCATACCTGAAACAGGACATGGAAAAACTGGAGAAAGTACAAAGAAGAGCTACGAAAATGATTTGGGGCTACAAGGATCTAAGCTATGAAGAAAGGTTGAAAAGGTGTGGACTAACAACATTGGAGAAAAGGAGGAGCAGAGGAGATCTGATTGAAGCTTATAAGATTATCACTGGAAAGGAAGCACTGCAGTGGGAGAGGTTCTTTGAATTAGCACCGAACAAGGCAACTCGGGGACACAGGTATAAATTATTTAAGAGGCCGAAGGGAACATTAGGGCAGAAATTCTTTAGTGCAAGAGTTGTAGACCTGTGGAATGGTTTGGACGATAGTAGTGTCTCAGTGGACACTATAACAGCTTTTAAGAAGAAGCTAGGAAAATTGGGCTATTAAGAGTTCGAGGTAAATTTGCAGTGGTTCTAACACAGACTACACGTCTTCTGAACCACTTAAAACCCTTGTTATGTTATGTTATGTTAATCCATTTTTCATGATTTTTATGATCCGAAATCCCAAAATCGTAAAAACAACCAAAACAACAAAACCATAAAAACAAAAAACGAAAAAAACAACAACAAAACAGCTTTTCATCTTGAAAAAAACTTGTTTTTTGGTCCAGACCCATTCCCCCCCCCCAATATTTTGGACAAGTTTACGCCAGTGCCTTCAAGCACGTTCTAAGCTGTCGTTGCATTTGTTCGCTAATCTTTTCCACTGTTCCTTGTTCTCGCTACCTTTCCACAAATCGGACCAAGTAACCATCGTTTCAAAATACCATAACTGACTCAGAAAACTCGTTAAAAACTTTACCCTCTGATTGCCGTTGGGTTAATCTTAATTTTACATAGCGCGCTAACACAGAAAATTAGAAGCTGCCCATCAAGATGCTTGTAATCACAGTAAAACTAAGCGAGTCTCTGCCTAGCGAATGGTTAGCAACAATGTTGAATAAGTGTACTCAATTATTGATTCCCTAGATGGCGCTAATATGACGCTTGAACGATTCAGGACAGTAACTTTAAGTTTAGAGCAATTCCTGATACAGTTTTAACCAACCCAATAACTGCATCATTTTACTTCACAAATTATCTGTGGGTGAATGGCCCATTGCATATTGACGTCGTCAACAAGGGCAAGATAAGGTCGACGTCAACGGCCCTGACAATACAAGATGTCGTTGTATAACTGATAGCGTCACGTGCATAAGCCCCTATAATTATACGAAAGAGTTTTAAATTAGACACCTTTTAAGTTGTCTCATTGTAAACTATATAAATCACACACCCACCCGTTAGGGTCAAGATGGTTAGTCTCTAGAAATGACTGTAAGAAGTAAATCATAACAATTTGCTACCAGGTGTTTCTAGACTAATTTGACCCTGCTGAAAACGAAAATCGCGGTTAGCAAGCTGGAGTTTTAACGGTTGCATGGGAAAACAAGATGGCGACCAAAATGGCTCCAACGCCAGCCTCATCAGGATGGAGTGTGATGAAGACGGTGTTCACGCAAAAGTGTTTTTCTACAAATGATCCTGTGCTACAGTCGTGTATAGAGTTTGTCTACTGTAAATCATGCAAAGTTGATAGGTGTTGCACCAAGCGCTACTCCTGTCGAAGTGCGAACTTGCCATGTACACATAGGCCTAGGCCCCCTATGTGCAATTGCATTGACTGCAACAATGCTTGAAATAGCTGGAGTCTATATCAGTCAAGTCATGAACATAAATATTGCATACGTAATGTATAAAATGGTTCAACTGCAATCACAAGATATAAAAAATTTCATGTATTTGACCAAGAAAACACTACTCCAGACCGGCCGCCATTTTGTCCGCCATTTTGTTTTATAGCCATTTGAAGACATTGGCCGCCATTTTGTCCGTCATTTTCTTTTGCGGCAGTGCTACATATGTGTCTTTAATTCCATCACATTCCTTGATTCGGAAAATGTTAATTTAGATTCTAACATCATGTTTCCATCGCATACATAACTTAACTCATAGCCATATGAAGATACGGGCCACCATTTTGGCCGCCATCTTGTTTTACCATTCAACCGCTAAAAATACAGCTTGCTAACCGCGATTTTTCGTTTTCAGCAGGGTCAAATTAGTCTAGAAACACCTAGTATCAAATTCAAATTGTAACATGATTTCCTTCTAACAAGGTCATTTTGAGATTCCAAGCCTAGTCTATTACCGCTAACGAGAAATCTGACAGAGAAAGGACTCAAACGGATGTTTGCTTAACCGATATTGCTTACAGACATGTGCACCGATCAGTATGTGCGCCGCTAACTGTTGCAGAGGTAGTTCTTGAAGGCGCTACGGTCTCGGATGGGAAGCCAGTGTAGTTGTTGCAGGGATGGTGTGTTTTGTCATCTCAGGGACCAAGACCTTTTTGTAGGCGAGCGGCGGTGTGTAGAACATGCTAGAGAGGTTGTAGTGTCGATGAAGGAAGACCGGATAGGACAGAGTTGCAGTAGTCATGGCGAGAGATGACGAGAGCTTGAATGAGAATACGGAGGCAAGTTTCATGCAGGCAACGTTTCACTTGTCGAATTTCGGAATGTGAAATAAAAGGCAGAAATTGGGCACCTTTCAAACGATGCCATTCTAAGATATGCCACAAGATGTTAACTGTTAGGACCCAGACATAGGCTGATGTTGCCATAACATGTCGTTAAACTGAAAAAACACTGCGTAATAATTCGGGTTTCATCTAGTCAGATAAAGCCGATGTCAACGGCCGTGGCAGCCACAAGATGTCGTTATAAACAATGGATCTTAACTGCAAGGCGCTCGGCCTTATTGGACACCTTTAAAACGTGTTTCCTTTCTACTATTTATATCTCACTGACGCATTATTCCTGCGTACTGCAGCTCCTGGATCGGCTTAATGTCAACGGCTGTAGCAGCCATAAGATGTCGTTATAAACAATGGATATTAACTGCAAATTTTTAAGCTATATTCAACACCTTTTAAACGCGTTTAGGTTCTGCTATTTATACCTTACTTACATTCATCGTAAAGCGGCCGATTTTGGCATGGGATGTCGTTAAACTGTCGGTTAAAAAAACAAACTGGTAATAGACGAGGAGCACTACATTTTGTCATATGATATACCTCAAAAAAATTTGTAACAAGCTAGATTTGTTTTAAACTAATGTAGAATTGCATGTTGTATATGCCAAACAAGATAGAAGCAGAAAGGTTTAGTTCTATCTTAGTAGGAACATAATAAACGACGGAATATTTTGTTGGCGTAATGGGACGTTAAGCGTCAATTCGATAAGTGAATTGCCGTGTTGATGTTTCTCGGTTGTTCATCGGAAGTTCTTTTTCTTTAAAATTTTATGTGAAATTATCCAAATTTCTTGTTTTCCTTCGAAAATATTTTATTTTTAGTTTTAAGTAAATAATTACCGTGAGTTTTGTATTGATTTTATTTGTTTTTGTGTGTTCGAGTAGGTACTTAATATGCAAATGAGGGTGTAGGAGACGGCAGCTCCAAGTTTCTAGAGCAGATTTAGTTTGCGTTATCTGTAACATACAGGAGGCTGAAAATTATTTCAAATGAGATCAGACGGAATACTAACGCTAACTAGATTTAGCTTATTGCGTGGTGATACTGCCCTTTCTCAGCATCTACATAGTGCCATGCTGTCCAACATGTGGCCCGGGCCCAATGATTTTAAATGACCCGCCCGAGCACGCTGAAAGACACAGTTAGTTGTTGCTTTTGAGTTTACTAGTGCGGCACTTGGCTTCAAGAATAAATTTTTCGGTGGCCCAGTGTACGGTGTCAAAAGGTTGGCTCTATAATGGTTTATGCATGCATATTCATGCATGTATTCGTATGCTCAAGGGGTGATTATGGCAACACTGTGTATACAGGACTTACTCTCTCCCGCATTAACCAACTGCACAGTCTATCTTAAACGCTGCAGCAAGTCTGATAGGAGGCATGCCTAAGTTTTGGCGCATATCCATCTTTTAAAGATCTGCTGATAAGAACTGAGTACACCACTATTGTGGGTACCACCACTGTTGCGCTTGTTTCTCCAAAGGCTTACTGTGTAATGAGCTAAAGGAATTTGCTTTGGTACATAGCATCGTCCAGGCCATTTGGCCTCACTCAGCTGTATCTCCTGTTTTATTTGGCATCGTTGTTTCACTTGACCATGTTTTATCCTCCAAATGGTTACTCACAGTGTTGTTTTAGTGAGGGATTTTTGTTAGTTCCACAATCGATTGTTCAGACTAATGACAGTGATCTACCCCAAACCATCCCAATTCTTTCACTCAGTGGTTTTCTATGTGAAGGAAATAATGTCTTTGCTGCTGCCATGTGCTCGGCTTCCAGAATCAACTGGCTCTGGATCATTAGGTGAAATGGTTATTGAACGATTTGCAAGAGTTAAATTCATCAAACTCACAAGAGGTAGAAACTAGGGCATAACCGGGTACTGACCCGGATAACCAGAAATTCCGGGTGTTAAACACCCGGAAGACACCCGGACCCGGAGCTGAAAGGTCATCCGGGTCCGGATGTGTAATTTTTTTATCAAAACAAATTTATGAACGACGAAATCACAGAACACTGAAACCACTTTTTTAGTAAGCCCAAGTCACCCGACCCGTTCCAGATGTGTAGAATTGCGACATTTTAGGTGCGCTCACTAAAGCAGACGACCGTTGGAAACCAGCGGTCTTTCTATGTAAATAAGAACACCGTTAATTAGAGCAATAAATGGGCTGTAAGTTCTCATGGTCAGTTTCTACAAACGTCGTATGGTTGGGGAGGTAATAGACCCGAGAGTCGTTAGCCTTTGAAGTCCTTGGACCTGTAGCCGGCGTGTCATTGAAACAAGGCAGCTTTTAAAGTCCCCGTTTATTGCCCCCTTCCCTCCTCCTTCAGCCGGTACGCGGCGTGTCCTTAAAGCCGTGAAAGACAGTTTCTTAGCTCTCTTTCAGCCTATAGTTCCCTTCTCCCATGCTACGCTCTGTATAGTTATGGAAACGACATATATATTGGTTTTGGTAGGTCAACACTCAACAGACGTCATTATAATAGTAGACGGTAGCATACACTTTGTGCATATATCTGAATGTCCGCTTTTAGTTTTAATACTCGGTACCCGGACCCGGCAGATTTTATTCAAACTACCCGGACCCGGTACCCGGTTGAAAAATGGCACCCGGCTATGCCCTAGTAGAAACATTTCATTATATCACATTTTACCCAATGAGATGAACATAATGCAAGACCAAACTGGAATGGTTTCATGCAAATGATTCACGTTGGCGATCATTCTCCCTCTGCTGATTTTCACTTGTGGCCTATTATCGATTTGAACCCTGGTGATAAATCGTGCATCTTTACCACTTTGAGTTTCATTACCAACCAGTCGGCGAAGTTGACTATAGGAACTGCTTGTGTCACTTTTGATCAGCCACTTTGGATAAAGACAGTTGAGACTGAAGAGATGAGCAACATTCTATGCAGACTTGGTGGGCTTCACTTGCTAATGAGCTTTCTGGGTAGCATTGGGACCTTCATGCCTAGCCGAGTTTTGCAGTGCTGTTACAGTTCCAATGCAGTCATTCATATGTCGCCAGGTAAGGTGGGAACTGTCGGGGTTCAACCCCACTAGTCTTTCTTAGGACCCACAGTTAAGTCGTCATTGCGCACCCCAGGGAGTCATTTCTAAACCCCCTCAGTTGTGCTATTGTTATTTAGCATTACCTCTCTTTAAGAGGCGCTATATAACTTTCCAGAATGAATGAATGAATATGACTCTGAGTCTGAAGACATTTCGATGTATGCATATTTGAATTTTCTCAACAAAGGAATTGATTTTGAATCTCTTCATCTGAGATCTCCCCTCATTCAGTTCTCTGTTCGTGACTTGGGGATTGTCCTTGACTCTAGCCTCTCCTTCACTGATCAAGTTAACCTTTTATCGTGATCAAAACGATTGCTTTTATCATCTACCCAGCTTCGATCCATCCGCAGGTGTCTTTCGGTTCATGCTGTCTACACTGGTCCATGCCTTGATCTGCACTCAGGTTGACTTTAGTAATGCTGTGTACACTGGCCTTTCCTCCTCCAATATGCACAAATTCAGTCTATCCTCAATGCTTCTGCTCAGCTTATACAGTAGGTGATATTCCTAAGTTTGCCACATCTCTGCCTTTATTCGTGACTCCATCCACTGGCTTCCTACCCAACAGAGAATTCAGTTCAAAACCATCACCCTTGTGCGCAACTGCCTCACTCGGTCTGCTATGTCTTACCTAATGAATTTCTGCACCCCGGTTTCTTCCCTGACTGAGAGGGCCTCCTTGCGATCCTCGGCCCGTGGCCTTATGGTTGTTCCGCGTATGCACTCCTCCACAGCCCAATCCAGGAGCTTTGCATATGTGGGTCCTTCAGCGTGGAACAGTCTTCCCCAGACCCTCCACCGAGAGCTTCTTGTCCTCTCTCCTCTTCAGTTCCGTAGACGCTTGAAAAGCTATCTTTTTGCCGATTTTGGCAGTGATGCGGGTCGATAGCACCGCTGATTCGAGTGGCGCTATATAAATGTTCAATTACAATTACAATTAATGTATACTACTGCATAATGCATGAGTGCAAACATACATGAGTTCATTGTAAGCAATGATACTGATTTAACCAATGAAATCCATCATGAACGATTGTCCCCTATATAATATTGGTCTGGATTTGTGGCGGCCATCTTTGATTTTTGTAGTCATCTTGTGTGTACACATAAGCATTTCTATCAGAATTGCATTCTTTGGGCCAAAGAACATAATTATCTATGAAGCATAATCAAAAATAAGCAACTTTCTAAGGTGCATGTAAGCAGATATATTGTGACTGTTTCTTTTTGAGGCGGCCATCTTGGATTTCGGGGGCCATCTTGGATTAAAGTAGTTGAAACTGTTTGGGAACTGCTCTGGTGTGTTCAATACAATGTTATAATGAGGTTTTTAATTTTCAGTTTGAGGTCCTAGGCTCTTAACGACGCCTCTGTAATAGAGGAAATGATATTTTTCAAGGAAAAGGGGGTCAATTTGGATTTAGGCCCTAGAACAGGGCCCGGTGGCCCAATTTTTTTCTATCTTCATTACAGTGTATTACAATGTATTACACTCGCATTTTGCTTATTTTCAGCTTGTTACAAATTTTTTTGACGTTTTGCTATCCATCGATCCTACTATAAAGTGTACAACTCATATAATTTTATCGTAAAGTCGACGTCAACGGCAGCGTTACCACTCCTTGGGTTTTTCACAAGATCTTGGGTTTTTCAATCCGAACTTGGGAAATGGGGTTTTTTCATGAAGACCTTGGGTTTTTTGCTTGGGTTTTTTCTTGTTTATTGAAACCCTATTTTTCATTAATTTAATCAGTTTGTGCAACGGTTTGGATGATCGATGTCAATAAATAAATAAAGAAATTGCGCAATATGCACATAAGCGTTTGCTATACTAGTCTATTGTAATTGTAATTGTAATTGTAACCGAAAACTTATATAGCGCCACTCAAATCAGCGGCGCTTTCAACCCGCATCAATGCCGGCACCGGCAAAAAGGAAAGTTTTCAGGCGTCTACGAAACTGGAGAGGGGAGAGGGCAAGAAGCTCTTGGCGGAGAAACAAGGGGAGACAGTTCCAAGCAGAGGGGCCAACATAGGCGAAACTTCTGGATTGTGCCGTGGAAGATCGCATGCGAGGGACAACCATAAGGCCGCGAGCCGAAGATCGCAAGGAAGCCCTCGCAGGCAAGGAAGAAACTGGGATGCAAAAATTCATTAGGTAAGACGGAGCAGAGGCAGTAAGGCAGTTGCGCATGATAGTGAGGGTTTTAAACTGAATTCGCTGTTGAGCAGGGAGCCAGTGGAGGGAATCACGGATAAAGGCAGAAATGTGGGCAAACTTAGGAATGTCACCTATAAGCCGAGCAGCAGCATTAAGGATAGTCTGGAGTTTGTGCATATTGGAGGAGGAAAGGCCAATGTACACAGCATTGCCAAAGTCTACCCTAGTGCAGATCAGAGCATGGACCAGTGTAGTAACAGCATGAAATGAAAGAGACTTGCGGATGGAACGGAGCTGGCGTAGATGATAAAAGCAAGATCTGGATACAAGGTTAACTTGATCAGTAAAGGAGAGGGTAGGGTCAAGGACAATCCCCAAGTCACGAACAGAGCAGGAGAATTGAATGAGGGGAAACCTAAGATGTAGAGATTCAAAATCAATCTTGCTGAGTTGGAGGCGACCACCGAGCCAGATAAACTGAGTCTTGCGATTAGAGGAAAGCCAAGAATCCAGAGCAGTGGCTGCTGCTAAGATGCGTTCGACCATTTGGACAGCAGAAGAGGCTGGACCATGAATTATTGCTATATTTAAAATATAATTCTAAAGACTAAAGGTGCTATACCAGTCTATTGCTATATTTTAGAATATAAATCAAGAGCCTAAATGTGCTGTATTAGACTACTAGTCTATTGCTATATTTAAAATATAACTCTAAATACCAAACTGCAGACTGAGGCTGCACTTTTTCAGAAGTTTTCCCGACGTGAACTGTTGCTCTTTTTTAAACTTAAGAAATAGTACTTTGAGTTCCATAGTCTTTAATCTTTATTCTTGTTTAAAAATAAAAAAATAAAATTGTGCGATAGAAGCAATAATTCACCTGATACGGACTCTGATGAAAATAAATACATGCATATAAACATTTTTCACTTGCTTGGAATATTAACTAATGGTTTTTAGGAATAAAAAGATAGCACTAAAAGATAGAACATTTCTATAACAGAAATGGTATAATTGCATTATATTATTATATATTATCTTATAATTCGTGTATTGAAGTCTGCAGAAAACCTAGCTTGGGTTTTCTTGGGTTTTTTAATGTCCCAACTTGGGTTTTTCATTTTTTCAGAGTGGTAACACTGGTCAACGGTCCTTGGCAGCCAAAAGATGTTTGAAACTCTGAATATTAACGGCAAAGGCTTAACTATATTCGACACCTTTAACCCTTCAACGACGAGAGGGATTAGTTTTTTCATACATTTTTGGGCACGATCGTAGTTAAAGTGTTAAAACGCGTCTCCATTCTGCTATTTATACCTCACTTGCGTTCAGTTGTAAGATCTCCTCTGTTGACGCTCTCTAGCCTATGGTCAGATCGATGTCAACGGCCATGGCTGCCACAAGATGTCGTTAAAAATACTGAATATTAACTGCAAAGGTCAACTATGTTAGACACCTTTTAAACGCGTTTACGCTCTGTTATTTCTACCTCACTTTCGCCTATAGTCATAACTCATAAGATAGCTATAAAGGCTGCAAATATTATACGCTAATGTATATGCCACATGTTCATAGATATGCAACTTTCTGTTCATGTTCCCCTGTCACTATAGCCATAACATTTATGTATTAGATATATATAGACTTACATATACACGTATATGTACATATATACGCCTACACGTATATCTATATGTCAAACTATATAAAATTCTTGTTAATCAATGGTGTTTGTCGAAACCTACTGAATAAAGTTTATACATTTAACTTGAATCTCTGTTAGAAATATTTAAAATAATCACAAATGGGTCTTGTATACCTAACAAGTAAATGAAACTAAGACTCAAATATGTTAGTTGCCGGAACAGTTTAAAGAGAAATCGGCTTAACGACCTGTATTAGTTTCAATGTGTATGCTCTGTTAAATTGCTACTGTACGATGTTTGATATGATTGAGATGTCGTTAAACTGATGGCTAAAAAAAGCGCACGACCTGTCCAAATGTTCGTTAACATTATATGGGTAAGACTGATGTCAAAGGCCGTGGCAGCCACAAGATGTCGTTATAAATACTGAATATTAACTACGAAGATTTCAACTATATTCGACACCTTTTAAACGCGATTACGTTGTGCTATTGATACACCAGTCGCGTTCAATCGTATACGATACTTCACCCACATCTTGAAAACTAAGGTCGATGTCAACGGCTGTAGCAGCCACACGATGTCGTTATAAACACCGAATATTAACCGCGCTCAAAGCGCCTAACTATATTCAACGCTTTTAAAATGCGATTACGTCCAAGTATTTATAACTTACTTGCATTCAGGTGGTGGTGGTGACGATGATGATGATGATGATGATGATGATGATGATGATGATGATGATGATGATGATGATGAAGACTTGGAAGTAGAACATAGCGTGACCATAAATGTCATGTACGAGGAAGAGGTTCCAGAGTGGATAATATACACGAGGAGGGAGGTCTTGACGGCGATACGGGCTCGGATGGGAAGCCAGTGTAGCTGTTGCAGCGATGGTGTGGTGTGATCTCTGGGGCCAAGGTTTCTAATTAGGCGAACGGCAGTGTGTAGAACAGATGATAAAGGTTGTAATATCGATGAAGGAAGACCGACTAGGATAGAGTTGCAGTAGTCAATAGTCACGGCGAGACATGTCGAGGGCTTGAATGAGAATACGGAGGCAAGTTTCATTTAGGCAACGTTTCACCTGTCGAATTCGGCATGTGAAATAAAGGGCAGAAATAGGGCACCTTTCAAACGATGCCATTCTAAGATATGCCAAGATGTTAACTGTTGACATCCAGTCAACGGCCGACGTAGCCATGAGATGTTGTTGAATTGAAAAAAAAACTGCATAATAATTCGGGTTTCATCTAGTGAGATAAGGTCGACGTCAACGGCCATGGCCACAAGATGTCGTTTTAAACACTGGATATTAACTACAGCGCTCAACTATATTCGACACCTTTAAGATGCGTTTCTCTTTTGCTATTTATACCTCACTCGCGTTGAACATTCGACATGCGTCGAGGGCCCTTTAGCCTGGTATAGTATCTATGGTAAGATTAATGTCAACGGCTGCGGCTGCCACAAGATGTCGTTATAACAGTTAAAAAAGTGCAAAGAATTCAAGTATGTTCGACACCTTTAAAACTCGTGTCAGTTCTGCCATTTATAACGCATTTGCGTTAAACCGTAGAATTACTTCTCTAGGCTAACGTAAGTTTGATGTTAACGGCTGTGGCAGCCACAAGATGTCGTTAGAAACATTGAATTTTAACTGCATAGCGCTCAACTACATTCGACACCTTTATAACGCGTTTCCTGTATGCTATTTATACCAAACTTGCGTTCAATCGTAAAATTAACTGAACGTATAGTGTTTCTATAGCCTTCGCTTGACGTTAACGGCCGTGTCAGCCGCAAAATTTTGTTATAAACACAGAATATTAATTTAAAAGCGCTTAATTTATTATATTCGACAACTTTAAAACGCGTTTGCTTTCTGCTATCTATACCTCACTTGCGTTCATTCGTAACGTGAAGACACAATTTGGCCTTATTGTAAGGTCGACGTCAACGGCCCTTGGCAGCCAAAAGATGTTATAAACATTGGATGCTAACTGAAAAGCGCTCAACTATATTCGACACCTTAGAGCTTTCACGTTTTGGTATTTATACTTCACTTACGTTCATGCATTTCACTATTTTACAGAACTTTAAGACAAGGATGACAAGAACGGGCTTTGCAGTTATGCAATGCCGTTAAACATTGAATCTTGTTATTATTGCAAGATTTCCACCTCCAGCGAACCTATATTGTATACCCTGGTCTAGTGGAAGAAATGTTTCATTCTCTTCTCGGACTCCCTTCCTGGCTTTCCAACGGCCTCATCCTGGAATTTGACTTGCACAACGATTTTACTTACTAGAGGACCAACGACTAATGCCTTGGGCAACAACACATGCAGTAGCTCTATAATTGTAATTGTAATTGTAATAACGACAATTTCTATAGCATCGTTGGTAGCAAGCTACTTCTAGGATGCTTAACACAAACGCATACTGTCAGCGCAAAGGTTAATGCTCGGTGGTTTTGGTTAGCAAGTAAAGTTTCAACTGTTTCTTAAAAACAAAGATGCTTTTGGCTTCCTGGATATCAGCAGGAAGACTGTTCCAAGCACGCGGGCCAGCGACCCGAAAGGCTCGATCGCCCACTTTGGTTTTTGTCACTGGCACGAATACACCAGCGGACTTTGCTGATCGCAATCGCGACCGATTAGGGTCGTCCGATAGCGGCCTGATATAAAAGTTCCTAGATGAGTGCACGCGATAGGATACCCTCAAACGCGCCTCCCACGGAAAATGCGCCTCAAGATTTGCAAACTCTGGTCCATATCGATGTCTGGAATATTCCAACCTACATTCAAAACAAAACAAAGCAGGCGCGGACTGTTGATGGTCGATAATGGCGTGCTCGCCACCTCAATTCTCTTCTCATCAACAGTCGAGCGAATCTGAAAGCCCGATAATAAAACGCGGTTAATTATTAATTTATCTGGGTCAGCTGCGCCGTTAATTACTGAATAATTGAAGAGTTTTTATTGTCGCTCAGACGTTGTCATGGCGACAAACAATTCGACGACCAATTGTTCAACAATCGGCGATGAGCAGCGAGCTGATACTGAAAGAGTAGCGTCGCAAAGGCTTCTGGGGCATTCTGTGGTGAACTATGGTCTGAAACACTTAAGGCCTACGCGGTTTCCGGTTCAGACAATTAATTGTAATTGTCATTATAATTGTAATTTTAATTGTAATTGTAATCTGACATTTATGAAGCGCCAACCAAAAACACGTCAGTGGAGCTCGATTGAATTTATATAATAAATAGGTGTATGCGCGGACGAGAGCCGGGGAGAGTGTAGGCCATCTGGCGAATGACAGTTGTTTCCTGTGTAACAAATTCACTGCAAATGCACAGGGTCGCCTCTCTTAAGAGTGGGACCAATTTGGTGCTTTCATCGTACTCCCTTTGATTGCTTTTTGATTGCTTTTGATTGCGATTGATTGCGTCGTCTGTAACTATTTCGTGATCAGTTGATTTAATTCGCTCAGCGCTCGTGAATAAGCTGGTGCCCTGCCTTTAACTTTCAATTTGTGCTCTAGAAATGTGGAGTTTACGATTAGAATTGTTCTGTTTAACCATAAAATGTTCCTTGGGAACTGTGGTGTTGTAACGGATAAGTTCCTGTGTTCTCGATCCTGGACAGTTCTTTCACGGTCCGTAGCTAACGTGGATCAACAGAGGATTTTTCTCAGATGAGACATTTTTTTTTTATCAAACTAGCGTTGTACAGATGATGTTCGTTATCGTAACGAACAGTCGATGGTCGCACAGAGTTAAATTGCAATCAAGATTAGCATGACTAATAATAAATTGGAAAGGCAGATCGAAAGCCAATGACTTAGAGAGACCAGAAGCCAGGCTCAGATGGGTGTAGTAATAACATATATTTGAAATGTTTAAGTTCAAGAAATAAGGTAACAAAATAGGATAATAAAATAGGACGAAATAGGATAATAAAATAGGAAGAAGTAGGATAATAAAATAGGAAGAAATAGGATAATAAACTAGGAAGAAATAGGATACTAAAATAGGATGCAATACGATAATAAGATAGGATGTATTACGAATTTACGATAGTAAAATAGAATGCTAAATGATGATATAAATGAGGCGTTGAGCGCCAGAGTGGCCTAACCCTCAAATTTTCCAATATGGTGTTTATGACGCCAATCGATTCATTTACTGTGTATCTACTAGTGCCAGAGTGGCCTAACCCACATTCTTCTTTGTATTCGCTAGTCTATGGAAAGTCTGTTCTGGCACTGGCCAGCCTGCTAATGCTAGAGTGGCCTAACCCTCTAATATCTATCGTTGTTCGCGTTACGTGCCTTAATATCGCTCACCGGAAACTTTCGCCAAAAACCCGTAAAAGTGTTGGTTTAAGGCTGATTTGATAAACTCGTTGTTGGATAACAATAATTTTAGTATTGGAGAAGGTGAATGAGACAGTAATAGTACCAACAGTACGATTTTATACTACAGTATATGCCGACCATGTTCCGATGTCATGGACGGAGAATGATGCTGTAATTTCGGACTTGAAGTCTCAAACTGATCCATTACATATGGGAAAAATTGTACTGAATACTATTTCAGTTAGCACTAATTAATTTTACGTTTGTTCGTTAATCACTATAAAACATAAAGTGGTTTATCAATATTAAAACATATGGAATTCGTTGCTTTTCAAAAGTGCCAGAGTGGCCTAACCCACACTTGACCTTGACAAATAACCTCATAAAGTGAACATAGTACTCAACTTTTAGTCTACAACCAGCCTGGAAATGTCACTTGGATCAGAGTAATTGGTTAATAGTTAAAAACCGCATAAAACATAATTACTTGATTTATGCTTTGCATTCAAATCTTATTTCCTCATTTTCTCAAAACTACGTCCCATGGGGTTAAGCCACTCTGGCGCTCAACGCCTCAAATATGGTGAAAAGGATAATAAAATAGGATGAAATATGACAATAAAGTAGGATTAAATAGCGTAATAAAATAGGATGCAATACGATAATAAAGTAAAGATGAAGTACGATAATAGAATAGGATATAATACGGCAATAAAATAGGATTAAATAGGATAATAAAATAGGATGCACTACGGTAATTAAATAAGATGAAATACGAATGCCAATGAAATAGGATTAAATGTGACACTAAAATAGGATTAAATAGGATAATAAAGTAGGAAGAAATACTATTATAAAATAGGATGAGTGAGTTTTCGTAATTGAATTACAACATAATATTTTTAGGATGATGGACTGTTTTATTCTACTAAACAGTTCTTCCTCTTTTAAGCATAAAGCTGTATAATTTTTTCGCGAACTCCATCACCTGCAGCCAACCCGCTCTCCCTGACCTTCCTTCTACCTCACTCTTTCCTGTCCCCCAACCACCATTCGTCTCGAGTTCTCCCACCGATCCATACATCACGCTGCACCTCGACCTGGAACGATCTCCTTCCTGAATTCCGCAAATTCTCCGTTCCTCCGCCAATCCCGCCGCTCCTCATCCACCTTCCTAATTCCGCCTCAGGATCGTCTATCTATCACTCCTCAGGCTTTCCACTCCAAATAAAAGTCTCGACTCTTCAATGTCTACTGCAATCCACCCACTCCACCGCTGCCTTCCAATCTGTCTCGCCTTAAACGAGACACACCCTTGCGGCTGCCCTACCTCCTCCTCTCCCTCTGGTCTTCGGACAACCTGGTCTCCACTTGGTATGGCTGGACAACCCCTCGGACATGACGAAGCGCTCGTACTGGTGCCCAGCGCTTAACTTCAAGTAGCGCTTAAGAAATCAAGAGTTTAAGATTACGATATTATGTTGCTCCTTTACTTCGTTATCGTAATCTTGAACTACAAAAATTATCTATAAAGCGACACTTCAACCTAAGCACCAGTAGGGCACCATAAGGGCACCAGTGTATTCACGAGCGCTCCACGCGTTATTCCTAATCTAAAGTGGACATATGTGTCATAATTTTACCGACTGCTGTGATCACTATTGAATTCCAACATGCGGTTCTCACTGTGAAAGAAGAAACGAGGCCTATTCGTTTCTTAAACAATGTCTACAAAAGAAAATTGCATGACAAAGGGTGGGTTTAGCAAATTCAAATCCAAACCTTCTCAGGTAAGCGTGACGTGCGCTGCGGGAGAGATCAAGTTACGACCTAAATACAGCAGGTCACCGTGTAAACCTTACTCACGGTTATTATTACGCACGAGATTACACCCTGCGGAGGTACACAACTCACGCTCACAATAGCTGGCGTACCGGTAATCCTAATGGGAGAAAATAATGCCTGGTGAAGCAGACATCATTGTGACTTGTAGACATTTCTTGTCTGTCAGTGTCTGATATACAACAATGAACAGCACCTCTGAGAGGAGTCTTTACTAATTAAAGAATTAATGAAGGAATGAACGAACGACTGAATTGCTTGTTGTCACCAAATGGATGCATGGAAACTGAAAATGATGATAATGATGATAATGACGACAACAACGCCGACTACACTAACTCACTACAAAGACAAAGTTCGCTAACTCGCTAATTTACTCGCTCACTCGCTCACTCACTCACTCGAAAGACAATGAGAAAGACAATGTATAGTTCTTGCATGACAATGTAATGAATGAATGAACGAACGAACGAATGAATGAATGAATAAACAAATGAATGAATGAATGAATGAATGAACGAACGAACGAATGAATGAATAAACAAATGAATGAATGAACGAATGAATGGATGAGCTCTGTGACTTGGTCTGTATGGGTATTAAGTGTATATATGTATTAAGTGCACTGTTACCAACCAATAGCAGCGCCGTAATCATCATGACCACACTGGTGTCTAATCACCACTAGACATCATTTTTAAACTATAGCGCAAAATTTATTATTGCGCAGCTGGAGTTCTTGTAACAACACAAATCAATCAATCAATCAATCAATCATTCAATCGAACAGCCGCTGTTAACCCATAAAACCTAACAACCCAGGCAGCAACCAAACCGACGCGCACGTCCCCCCGAAAGGGGTTGGCCAGAGGGCTTCCTTCGGGGCACGGCGGATCGGGTTACAACTTCTAGTTTCCGCCTAATTTAACGCATTCGTCACGGTCCGTGACTCCATCGTCAGCGAAGCGTGACCACGCCGACGCTTCAGCTTCTAAACTCAAAAATTAAGTCGGTCTTGGAATGAAAAATTAAGTCAACGGAGAGACCAAATTAGCCAGGCGGACCTGTCACAATGCCCCACACGAAGGTGTACATACAACCGAATATCACTTGTACCACTTCGGTTAATCGCCCTACTAAACAAACACCAACGTCCCGTCCGCGCGAGAACTTAGTCCGACCTCATGAATATTAATCAGCCCCGCCTCCACTGACGATCGCGACCAATCAGAACGGCCGGCGTGTTTATACGACTAAGCAGTAACAATCCGTCATATACTACACGAGATATGAGGACGGCGACTGTGAGTGATTTCCGATCGTCGAGTTTTACCTATACGACTCGAACTCTCTCGACGCGACTCGATAAACGACGGAGCGATTCAGTTAATCATATACTTGATCGATAAACGTCGAGCGGGAGAGACTCAACCTCATTTTATTCGAATGTTTATATTTATGTAGCTCTTGGCTGATCGATGGATGCTGCTGATGATGATGCACCAGCGGCGTTGAGAGCGACCGGTTGTATCGTATGGGTATACATGGGGAGAGACTCGTGAAGAGGCGGCAGTCCGTCGACTGCACTCGCCGCGCAAGCATCGGCCGGCGTTCGGGAACGTTTCTTGGATAATCAGACTCCGACCGAGAGAGACAGACACAGACAGACAGACAGACAGGCGGACAGACAGGCGGAAGCTCTCTACGTTCATCCACCACTCGACCCATGCGAGCGTCTTTTGCCACTCCTTATCGACATGCGAGCAGCGGAGGTCCTTCGCGCGGACTCCTCACTGATAGCAGTCGCTTCCTCGTGGTTGTGGCCACGCCACCGTTGTAGTCGTTGCGTCGACGACTACTGCGTTTAGTCATGGTTGTTGTGTAATCATCGTCGTCGTCGTCGTCGCCTGTCCATGATGCACAGCGGCCGATCATGGCGGACTGAATTGTGGGTAGTCACGTGGTTCGTCATGGCGCTTCTCGCCTCTAGTCGCCACACGCTGCTACTTCCGGACGACGATCCAGGCAAGCGGAACGACGTCGGTGGTCCGTGGAACGACGCGGGTGGTCCCTGGAACTATATGGGTAGTCCCGAAGAGTCACACAGCGCTCAAGTTGAGGAAGACGCTTACGACGAGGACGAGGATTACGATGCTGAGTATCCGGTGGACCATGACGGACACGGGTGGGTTGGCGGCGGTCCGCGGGGCACTCCCACGATGTCGCCGCCGGGAGCCTCCGATGAGAGCGTCGATCTGCCGAAGGACACGAGGTCCCGGCTGCCAGAGGCCATCATCATCGGCGTCAAGAAGGGCGGCACGAGGGCCCTTCTCGAATTCCTCAGGGTACATCCGGACGTCAGGGCCCCAGGGCCAGAGGTTCACTTCTTCGATAGACACTACGACAAAGGGCTTGACTGGTACAGGTCGGTACTGAGTTCATTCTTCACTCTCCCCCATCCCCCACGCTGCCAATGCATGGGAAAGGTAAGGGAAGGTAAGCAACGGTAAGGTTAGGTGAGGTACATACATACATACATATAGTGTGTACATGTTTGGCCTTATAGCTTCCTTTATGCGGGATACCCTGCACTGGCTCCCCATTCAGCAGCGTATTCAGTTTAAGATCCTGACCCTTACGCGCAATTGTCTTGTTGGCTCTGCTCCATCACACCTATATGGGACTTCTGCTTTTTCAGTCCCCTCAGTCCCGGGTCGTGGTACCCTTCGGTACTGCCAGAATCTTTGCCTATGTTGGACCCATCAGCTGGAATCGCCTTTCTCGAGAGCTACGGTTGAAGCGCCACAGTTTGTCCCTTCCAAAGTTTCGCAAGCGCCCGAAGTCTCTATTTTTGTCAGTAATTTCACTGGTTCGGATCAGGAACGTCACTGATGAGTATTTTCTTTAAGTGGCACTTTATAAATGTCAAATAACAATTACAATTACAATACATACATACAGTATTACATGCTTATTTACTTACATGCACACTTACATTATATGCGACGCCTGGCGTTTTCTGTGGTCAGCCTGTCAAAATGGAATGGGCTCCCCAGCTGTTTCGTCGCCTCCTCAGGGTTCCTTCCTCTCCATTCTTCCAGTTACTTAAGACTAACTCTCTTCCGTCTGGCTTCGGTTGGGAACGCCTCTGAGTAGAGGTCTTGAAGGGGGGAGCTATATAAATTCCGATTGATTGATTGACTGACTGACTGACTGATTGATTGGTTGATTGATTGATTGATTGATTGAATGATTGATTGATTGATTGATTGATACATGGTTACATGCATACATCATGAAAAATCCGGAACAGTTCGGAAGGGTCTAGCCTATTAGACTCACTGCCTAATAGATTCACTGCCTATTAGACTCACTGCCTATTAGACTCACTGCCTGTTGGACTCACTGCCCATTATACTCACTGCCCATTATACTCACTGCCCATTAGTCTCACTGCCCATTCGACTCACTGCCCATCAGACTCACTATTCATTAGACTCACTATCCATTAGACTCACTAGCTATTAGACTCACTGCCAATTAGACTCACTATCCATTAGACTCACTATCTATTAGACTCACTGCCTATTAGACCCCTAAGAGGCTAAGATGGAACTACGGCTGTTGACGGAGCGTCATGGAGGGTAAATTCCGAAACGTTTTGAGGGTGAAGTTGAACGTGTAACTTTCTGTAATTCCATTACCTTGCCTCCCTGTACCTTCCCTTACTTTACCGGATCGAGACTTACCATAGTGGCATGCATAGTTCAACACACCTGCCCTAAATGAAACTACACCTTACCTTGTCTTATCTCACCTGGTCTTGGGCCACCATACCATATCTGATCCTGGCTTATGTGACCTCATTAACCTCTTATAATGTGACCTTATTATCCTCGTATGTGACCTTATAACCTTTATTTGACCTTATTAACCTCACTATTGTTTCTGCTTAACGACGTTGAGTCACAACAAAGATGATTAGCTTCACCACTCCATACCTTCCCTACTCTACACATATATATATATATATATATATATTTACATATATACATATATATATACAAATATGCATATATAACTATATATATACATATGTAAGACTGTAAGTATTATATATATATATATGTGAATATGTACAGATATATGTATATTTACCAAGTGCGTCTGTATCTGTGCGTATATTTACATGTACACATGTATGTGTGATCTCAGTTGTTATCAACTGCGGTTGAAGAGTTTGGTTGAATGGAGAAGACATGTCATCACAATCTAACGATTAGCTCAGCTCATTATATATATATATATATATATATATATATACTGCAGCACGCACAGACACACTTACACACGCACTCATATATACACGTATGAACACACACACACACACACACACACACACACACACACACACACACACACACACACACACACACACACACACACACACACACACACACACACGCACACGCACACGCACACGCACACGCACACGCACACGCACACGCACACGCACACGCACCCGCACACGCACACGCACACGCACACGCACACGCACACGCACACACATACACACGTACATAGATACATACATACATACATACATACATACATACATACATACATACATACATACATACATACATACATACATACATACATACATATGCACACACATATAAACATACATACAAACATACATACATACATACATACAGTCATACATACATACATACATACATACATACATACATACATACATACATACATACATACATACATACATACATACATACGTGCCTACACGCGTAAACTTGGGTCTAATTAACTGTTCCCTACACTGCATTTAAGAGTTCCTCTTACAGGTATACCTCACTTCGCTATCCATGATCCTTTATTCCATGTGCTCATCTCCTGCTATAGTGTCGATCACACATGACATTTCCTCCATCACTGGCATCTGTCCTGTACCAACAAGATCAGCTTCTTCACATCCGTCTTGCATCCTTCCTACTTATACCAGCCTCTGTTTGGTCCATACCTCTGATCCCTGGGTCTTCCGTCATTCCAAATGCCATTTCTTTCAGCACCCTGTTGTAATCGATCCTGCAAAAATGTGTCCGAAGAAATTCAGTTTCTTTACCACAACTGTTCTACTATTCTTCACACCTCAACGTTAGTGATCTGCTTTGGCATCTTATGTTGGCATCTTATGTTGGCATCTTTCCGTAGCATCTTATCTCCGATTGTAAATGTAATTAGTAACTTCTATTGCGCCGGAGTATAATACACAAGGCATCAACCGATTGCGCACCAAAACCAAGCCGTAATCAGGTCAATATCCAGAAGATCAGTCCGTAAGACACAAAGGCAGTCTATGGTGGATAAACAATGTGAAAGGTAGGTTTTAAGTTGATAACGAAATGACACAAGCGAGCGAGCAGAACGGACAGATGTCAGCAATCTCCCTTTGTCTCTTCTCTACAACCTCCACGACCTTTACTCGCCTAGCACGTTGAATATTCATGCTCTGATGCGCGTTGAATATTCATGTCCTGGTGCGCGTTGAATATTCATGTCCTGATGATCTTCTCTTTGGTGTGCACACTAATCTTTCGGCTCTTCCAAATGTCCTGGCACTTCTTGTGCTGTCCTTCTCCTTGTCTTTCTGGAATAGTCATAATCCGAAGTCAGCTGGCTTCTCTGACATACAAACTGATTGATTGAATTGATTGATTGAACTCACCCGCATTCCCTAACCTCGCACCAAGTGGGGAGGTCTAGTCTAGTTTAATTCAATCAATTCTAATCTAGTATAGTCTATTCTATACTCTAGTCTAGACTAGTCTAGTCTAGTCTATAGTCTAGTCTAGTCTAATCCGGTCTAATCTAGTCTAGTCTAATCTGGTCTAGTCTAATCTGGTCTAGTCTAATCTAGCCTATTATATACTAGTATAGTAAAGTCTTGTATAATCTAGTCTAGTCTAGTCTAGTCTAGTCTAATATAGTCTATAGCATAGCATTGTGTAGTCTAGTCTAGTATAGTCTAGTATGGTCTAATCTAGCCTAGTCTGGTCTAATCTATTCTAGTCTAGTCTAGTCTAATATAGTCTAGTATAGCATTGTGTAGTCTAGTCTAGTATAGTCTAGTATGGTCTAATCTAGCCTAGTCTGGTCTAATCTATTCTAGTCTAGTCTAATATAGTCTAGTATAGCATTGTGTAGTCTAGTCTAGTATAGTCTAGTATGGTCTAGTCTAGCCTAGTCTAGTCTTGTCTAATCTAGTCTAGTCTAATCTAGCCTATTATAGCCTATTATAGTCTATAGTATAGTCTTGTATAACCTAGTTTTGTCTAGTATAGTCTAACATAGTCTAGTATAGCATAGTCTAGTCTAGTCTAGTCTAGTCTAGTTAAGTATAGTCTAATCTAGTCTAGTCTAGTCTAATATAGTCTAGTCTAGTCTAGTCTAATATAGTCTAGTCTAGTCTAGTCTAGTCTAGTCTAGTTAAGTATAGTCTAATCTAGTCTAGTCTAGTCTAATATAGTCTAGTCTAGTCTAGTCTAGTCTAGTTAAGTATAGTCTAATCTAGTCTAGTCTAGTCTAATATAGTCTAGTCTAGTCTAGTCTAGTCTAGTTAAGTATAGTCTAATCTAGTCTAGTCTAGTCTAATATAGTCTAGTCTAGTCTAGTCTAGTCTAGTTAAGTATAGTCTAATCTAGTCTAGTCTAGTCTAATATAGTCTAGTCTAGTCTAGTCTAGTCTAATATAGTCTAGTCTAGTCTAGTCTAGTCTAGTTAAGTATAGTCTAATCTAGTCTAGTCTAGTCTAATATAGTCTAGTCTAGTCTAGTCTAGTCTAGTTAAGTATAGTCTAATCTAGTCTAGTCTAGTCTAATATAGTCTAGTCTAGTCTAGTCTAGTCTAGTTAAGTATAGTCTAATCTAGTCTAGTCTAGTCTAATATAGTCTAGTCTAGTCTAGTCTAGTCTAGTTAAGTATAGTCTAATCTAGTCTAGTCTAGTCTAATATAGTCTAGTCTAGTCTAGTCTAGTCTAGTTAAGTATAGTCTAATCTAGTCTAGTCTAGTCTAATATAGTCTAGTCTAGTCTAGTCTAGTCTAGTTAAGTATAGTCTAATCTAGTCTAGTCTAGTCTAATATAGTCTAGTCTAGTCTAGTCTAGTCTAGTTAAGTATAGTCTAATCTAGTCTAGTCTAGTCTAATATAGTCTAGTCTAGTCTAGTCTAGTCTAATATAGTCTAGTCTAGTCTAGTCTAGTCTAGTTAAGTATAGTCTAATCTAGTCTAGTCTAGTCTAATATAGTCTAGTCTAGTCTAGTCTAGTCTAGTTAAGTATAGTCTAATCTAGTCTAGTCTAGTCTAATATAGTCTAGTCTAGTCTAGTCTAGTCTAGTTAAGTATAGTCTAATCTAGTCTAGTCTAGTCTAATATAGTCTAGTCTAGTCTAGTCTAGTCTAGTTAAGTATAGTCTAATCTAGTCTAGTCTAGTCTAATATAGTCTAGTCTAGTCTAGTCTAGTCTAGTTAAGTATAGTCTAATCTAGTCTAGTCTAGTCTAATATAGTCTAGTCTAGTCTAGTCTAGTCTAGTTAAGTATAGTCTAATCTAGTCTAGTCTAGTCTAATATAGTCTAGTCTAGTCTAGTCTAGTCTAGTTAAGTATAGTCTAATCTAGTCTAGTCTAGTCTAATATAGTCTAGTCTAGTCTAGTCTAGTCTAATATAGTCTAGTCTAGTCTAGTCTAGTCTAGTTAAGTATAGTCTAATCTAGTCTAGTCTAGTCTAATATAGTCTAGTCTAGTCTAGTCTAGTCTAGTTAAGTATAGTCTAATCTAGTCTAGTCTAGTCTAATATAGTCTAGTCTAGTCTAGTCTAGTCTAGTTAAGTATAGTCTAATCTAGTCTAGTCTAGTCTAATATAGTCTAGTCTAGTCTAGTCTAGTCTAGTTAAGTATAGTCTAATCTAGTCTAGTCTAGTCTAATATAGTCTAGTCTAGTCTAGTCTAGTCTAGTTAAGTATAGTCTAATCTAGTCTAGTCTAGTCTAATATAGTCTAGTCTAGTCTAGTCTAGTCTAATATAGTCTAGTCTAGTCTAGTCTAGTCTAGTTAAGTATAGTCTAATCTAGTCTAGTCTAGTCTAATATAGTCTAGTCTAGTCTAGTCTAGTCTAGTTAAGTATAGTCTAATCTAGTCTAGTCTAGTCTAATATAGTCTAGTCTAGTCTAGTCTAGTCTAGTTAAGTATAGTCTAATCTAGTCTAGTCTAGTCTAATATAGTCTAGTCTAGTCTAGTCTAGTCTAGTTAAGTATAGTCTAATCTAGTCTAGTCTAGTCTAATATAGTCTAGTCTAGTCTAGTCTAGTCTAGTTAAGTATAGTCTAATCTAGTCTAGTCTAGTCTAATATAGTCTAGTCTAGACTAGTCTAGACTAGTGTAATCTAATCCAATGACTTCTATATCGTCCAAGACATCAGGATATAATTCTTGAACCATGCTCCTATATAATTGACGTATATTATGTATGCATATATGTATGTATGCATGCATGCATGTATGTATGTATGTATGTATGTATGCACGCATGTATGTATGTATGTATGTATGTATGTATGTATGTATGCACGCATGTATGTATGTATGTATGTATGTATGTATGTATGTATGTATGTATGTATGTATGTATGTATGTATGTATGTATGTATGTATGTATGTATGTATGTATGTATGTATGTATGTAAGTATGTAAGTATGTATGTATGTATGTATGCACATGTGCAACTATCGGCACATTTGATATAGCGCATTTTCGGTAACTCACAAAAGTTTAGCAACACAAGCCTACACCGGCATGTTCTAAAAACAGCTGACGTCAATAAATTGAAGAATTTCAAAAGCGCGTTCGTTACCTGTGATAATGGACCAGGTGAAGGAAATTGAGGCCTAATTAAAGACAGCAAAGTCTGGCAATTAATCTAAGCGTCTGTCAAGTTGAAGCGCTTGATAAACATCGCTTATACTAAGCTTGACCCAGGTCACTGTTGATATTATTATCTCGTCATGCGCATCATAAGTCGCCTTGCCAT
>OY744607.1:5451318-5453818 GCA_963556255.1 Allolobophora icterica | reverse complement strand
AACGACACTCCTCTGCCTCTCAACTGATTGAATCCCCACCGTACACATATATATATATACATATATATATATGTATATACATATATATATATACACACATACATGCACACATATATACATATACATACACATTCATATATATATATATATCCTTTGAATATTTATATACGTATACATTCATAAATATATGCACTTCAATTCCCAGCTATATATATAGTTGTACACACATTCCTTGCACGTCAGCTCTCTCTCTCTCTCTGTGTATACACATGTATACTACATGTGTATACACTGTATATATTTATGTATAGATATATACTGAAGAGATATGTACACATTTATTGAATACGTCGCTCTCTATGTTTGTAAATATAAAGTATTTTATAGATGGATTCAACGTATAGACCTGTGTGTATGTATATGTTGAATGTATATATATATATATATTATGTGTGTCGAGATGCTTACACGTATCTATAGATATGCACGGGTTCATGCTGGGTACATAATGTACATAATATATATATATATATATATATATTTACGTGTGTTTGTGTGTTTGTCTTTGTGTGCGTGTGCCCTTCCGTCTGTCTAACTATTCCTCCTTTTTCTGTCTCTCTGTCTCTGTCTCTGTCTGTCTCTGTCTCTGTCTGTCTGTCTGTCTCTGTCTCTGTCTGTCTGTCTGTCTGTCTGTCTGTCTGTCTGTCTGTCTATCTCTCTCCTTGTCTACTCTATGCTGTGCTTGCATCTCTGTCTGTATGTAGGCCTATGTGCGTGTGTGTTTATTTGCATTACTCCTCTTCCGTGTGTTATTAATAGGTTTCTCCGGAGGGTATTTAAAAGGCTTTATACAGATGGCATTGTAATGTATGCAGTTCAATAACAGAAAACCCTGCCTGGCGCTATACAAATTTCCATTGAATATTCCGCATCAGGAGCAAGGCAGATTTGTTTTTCGTAAAGTCGACAATATTTCCATTTAAATAAATAAATTTAGAAGTTATTCTGAAGGTTTGTTTATGGTTACTGGTTAGTAAGAAATTTCGACAGAGGAGCATACAGGTTTAACAGAAATAATTAGCTTTACCTTCATTCTTCTGAAGATATTTTAGAGAAATTTATAACTAACTGTTACCTTTACGGTTACCTTAATGCTTCTGATGAGATTTTCGGGAGATATATTTAACTGCATTACCTTTTTCTTCGTGCTCCTGAAGTGCTTCTATATAGAGATATATAAACAACGGTGTTACCATTATCTTCCTGCTTCTGAAGAGACTTTAGAGAGATATAAACAACCTCGTTACCTTCATCTCCTTGCTTCTGAAGAGATTCTGTAGAGATTTATAATCATCTCTGTTACCTTTATCTTTGCTTCTCATGACGAATGGGATTCGATCCCCGATGTAGCCAATGTTTCTTCGTATCGATGATATGAAGATGAAACACGTTGAGAGGTTGATGCTGTTGCTGCTGCTGAAGATAGTAGGAGTTGTGCACAGTTATCTGTGGTGATGCTGATAACTGATGCGGATGGCGTCCTCTGCAACCAATGATGATTTATCTTCCGACTCGTTATGTCTTCCTGGATTAGGACGACATCATCGGAGCCTTCTCCAAGTCCTCCTCCTCATCCTTCATATTCTTTTCCTCCTGTTCCTTTTCTTCCTCTTCCTCCTCCTTCGTATTTTCTCCTTTTCTTCCTTCCCTTCCTCTTTCATATTCTTTTCTTCCTCTTCCTCTTCCTCTTCCTCCTCCTCGGTATTTCCATCTTTTCTTCCTTCTCATCATTCATTGTCTTTTCCTCCTATTCATCCTCTTCCTCCTTCATATTCTTTTCGTCCTCCTCCTCTTCATCCTCCTGGTTCTTCGTCGACTGCCTCTCCCCTTCCTGCTACCTTCCTTTCCTCCAAGTCTGTCCCCATCGCTACTACAGCCACCTCGCCGCTATGACCCCAGCCATCAACTGCCACTATATCCTCATTTCCCTCTTCCCTCTCTTGTTCCTCTCATTCGTCTTCTTGTTCCTCCACCTCCTCCGTTCTCCTCTTCCTCCTCTCCGTTCTCCTCTTCCTCCTTTCATTCCTCCTCTTCATCAATCTCCTCTTCTTATTCCTCCTTCTACTCCTCCTCTTCATCCTCATCACATTCTTCCTCTATTTATCATCCAGTTCCTCTATTTCAACTTTCTACTCCTCCCATGGTAATAATCCTCTCCTTCCTCCTCCTCTGCCTCCTTCTATATCTCCTCCTCTTGCGCATCGTCTTCATCCTCTTCATAGTCCTCCCCATATCCTGAACGGAGGATCACATCCTCAGCATCCCTTCCGCAACGCAGTTGAAGACCAAACACCTGCCTCTGTGGCAAACGCGTCCCGTCAAGTCATTAGATATACGCCTAGCTACGAGGACTGACAGAGAGACAGATACATACATAGATAGAGAGATAGATAGATAGACAGACAGACAGACAGACAGGCAGGCACACAGACAGACAGAC